>JAAAIY010000395.1:0-22048 GCA_016098105.1 Actinomortierella wolfii
GATGGATGTACGAACACGGTCGAGGAGTTGAGCGAAATGAAGAGAAGGCAGTTGAATGGTACACCAAGTCCGCCAATCAAGACATTCCATGGGCACAATCCAATCTCGGATGGATGTACGAACACGGTCGAGGAGTTGAGCAAAATGATGAGAAGGCAGTTGAGTGGTACACCAAGTCCGCCAATCAAAGCAATCCAAATGCACAATTCAATCTTGGGTTGATGTACAACAACGGTCGAGGAGTTGAGCAAAATGAAGAGAAGGCAGTTGAATGGTATAAAAAGTCTGCCTATCAAGGTCACTTAGGTGCGCAACTCAAGCTTAGATTGATATACTGGTATGATAAAAAATCATGCAGAATAATGTGAAGGCAGTTGAATGGTGTACCAAGGCCGCCAATCAGGGTCATTAAACTGCACACAACCCAATATTGGATGGATGATCTTTGACCGAGAAGCCGAAATACTGGCGCAATGCTGACTGACTAAGGCGTCGAGTTTGAACGCACTGTACTTCGATATTGTCAGGAATGACAATTTACTGAGTACACACTCAGACATGCTGGTGTCCGTATACTTTTATGTGCAGCCTCCAAGGCAAATCATTTAGAGAAGCTATTATTCATAGAAGTTTCCGCATTTCAATACTATCAATTTTTGTTTTATCTACTCGGCGCAGGGTCAGGTTGCGATCCACGTCTTCTCTTTGATGAACATTACACGCGAAACGAAGCGTCGGGAACCGATCGTGAGATCACCCTGGAGAAAGCAATTGAGCCTGGTTTGCTCAATTCTGCCGTTTATGTACCTTACTTGTCTGTTGAAGCAAATTTCAACTTTCACCACCAACTACAAGAAACACCTTTCCTACGAGAGCTTCCGTGAGAATATGTAACTTGGTCTTGTTGTAGGCGGTGCTGCCGTTGCTGGTGCAACTGAATTTATTCTTCAGCTCAACACACGAATTCATATTGCTCCTTTCCTCAGAGACGTAGGTAAATCAAGTGTCAAGTTGTCTGTCTACTCTCCTACATGACATATATGTCTTCGCTTTCGGCCTTTCACATCATGATGCTATACTTGAGCACATTATACGATTGATTCTTTCAAAAATCATTAGGTCATGACAAGGCTCGTTGGTGTCATGTTTGTCGACTAGTTTATCACTTAGGATAATGAAGCTGCTTGTAAGTGGCTCTTTAGCCCAGCCAAGGATATTGTTCGCAAGTAAAGCAACCTGCTTCCCAACCTTCGCCATGCCTCTATTTCCTCGTAACTACTCGCCCATCGAGTTGTTAGTGCAAAGGGAGGGTCTAAACCCCTGGCCTCCCCCACATCGTGTGAGGAAGCTTGGCGTGGCTGTGTCATAACATCCAAGTTGGCTTTAATCCCATGACTGATTCTTATGTTAAATTTAGTAGTACGTCGGTCTTAAACTGTTTTTATAGGAAGCGTAGATGTCCCATGAGGACATAGTAAGAGATTGACCAGTTTCAGTGAATCATACCACAGATGTGGATAATGTTCAAAGACAGCGAATGGAAACAGTGACAGAGATATCAATGAAGCATGGAACACTAGATATTATGCGTTCTGTCATCCAAGCGTACATTTTGGAGTCGAATAGTGCAAGTGCCCTATATGGAGAGGTTAAACAGTGATCAAAGTGTCACTATGGATGAAGGAAGATGGGATATAGCATAGTGTTTCCTATTGAAAGCTGGCCCGAAATGCAACTCCCAAGACTTGAGAAAAATGTGCTTTGCTTTGCTTTCAATTACAGCCCTCGCGTTCAGAAAGAGGGAGTGACAAGAGAGGACCACACTGGACAGTAATGCACAAAAGTGACGACACAAAGGTGCTTGTGACACCCTGTAGGCCTGTGAGTGCAATCAATCTCTCATCGCCATCTTGAAATCCATCTCAATTCTCTCATCCATCAAATCATTTCTCTTTGACACTCAGAGAACCATGAGTGACCTGTTTGAAGACACTAGCGTATGTATCAACTTATTTTCTTTTAGAATGATATAAATTTACACTTAATCGGCTTGCACACTAACACAAACTGACAGCCAACTCTAGAGCTCAAGGAAAAGCTCGGTGCAGGATCTTATGGCACAGTCTACAAAGGCAAATGGGGCCCGTTCATGGTAGCTGCGAAGAAGTTCCATATCTCAGCCATTGAAGCAGGCCAACTCGCAATTCAGAGAGAGATCAATGCCCTCCAGAGACTTTCTTATCGACATATCATCCGCTTTTATGGCACCATCTACTACGAAGGTCAGCTTGTGATGCTGACAGAGCTGGCTGAACAAGGGAGCCTAGCATCAGCAATACAACAGGGCATCAAGGATTGGTCAACCAAAGAGCGGCTCGCACGCGAGATGTTGCTCGGTTTGACTTTTATCCACTCAAAGGGAATACTCCATCTCGATCTCAAGAGTGAAAATGTACTCCTCTCACGCTCAATGAGAGTAAAGCTGTGCGATTTTGGATGTGCAACTGTCAAGACCACCAGTGCCACAAGGTCAACAGAGAGCCACAGAGGAACAGTCCGATGGACAGCTCCAGAAATCTTCGTTCTAAAACCAAAGTACACAACCAAATCGGATATGTACTCACTCGGAATGGTGATGTGGGAGATGGCGGCCAACTGTACCACACCGTTTAAAAACCATCGTGACAACTCCGTCATTAGGTCACTCGTACAAGGTGGGACGCGTGAAGAGATTCCCGAAGAGACGCCACCAGAATACCGAGCATGGGTCGAACGATGCTGGGACAAAGATCCTTCCAAGCGGCCGGAGGCGAGAGATTATTTCCAGGAAGATGATGTAGAGAAAGAGATAAAGGAAACAGATGAGGGTAGTCTTGATGCTAGCGAGACGACTGAAGGTCAACCCATGATAAAATTCATCACTCTTAGCTTTGATGACCTGCCTGCCATTTCACCGCCTACGGACAAGGAAAGCATCAGAAGTATAACGCCAAGTGACAAGTCGATACGTGCCATGCACCGTTCACCAGTGCATAATGCACCACCCATCGAAAATGCGAGGCACCCATCTGCTGTTTCAAGTTCACAGACCATGAACAATACCAGCGAACAATTCCAGCCCCAACATCCTGAAGGGGGGATGACTGGTAAATGTAGCCATCAAACAGCGCTGATTGTCTACATGGAATCTCTATTCAAACTCGCAATCATGTTTCTCACAGGTCAAAGCGCCGATCTGAGAGATGCGGAAGTGGCCAGATTGTACACTATGGCGGCCAGTCAAGGTTATCCTAGGGCACAACTCAATCTTGGATTGATGTACAAAGACGGCCGAGGAGTCGAACAGAATGACGTGAAAGCAGTTAGATGGTACGTCAAGGCGGCCAATCAAGGCTATTCAGATGCACAATTCAATCTTGCATTGATGTATGAAAACGGTCGAGGAGTCGATCAGGATGATGCAATGGCAGTTGAATGGCACACCAAGGCTGCCAATCAAAGCCATTCAGAGGCACAATTCAATCTTGGGTTGATGTATGAAAACGGTCGAGGAGTCGAGCAGGATGACCTAAAGGCAGCTGAGTGGTACACCAAGGCGGCCATTCAAGGTCATTCAGCTGCACAACTCAATCTAGGATTGATGTACCGAAATGGCCGAGGAGTTGAACAGGATGATACAAAGGCAGTCGAATGGTACATCAAGGCTGCTAATCATGGCCATCCAGAGGCACAATTCAATCTAGGATTGATGTACCGAAACGGCCGAGGTATCGAACGGAATGATATGATCGCAGCTGAATGGTACACTAAGGCTGCCAATCGAGGCAATCCAAATGCACAATTCAATCTCGGATTGATGTACCAAAGCGGTCGAGGAGTCGAGCAGAGTGATGTGCAAGCAGCTGAATGGTACACGAAAGCTGCCGATCAAGGCCATTCAGCCGCCCAATCAAATCTTGGAGTGATGTACAGAATCGGTCGAGGAGTCGAGCAGAGTAATGCGAAGGCAGTCAAATGGTACACCGAGGCTGCCAATCAAGGACATTTAGCTGCACAATCCGATCTTGGTCTGATGTACCAAAACGGTCGAGGAGTCGAACAGAGTGATAAAAAGGCGGTCGAATGGTACACCAAGGCGGCCAATCAAGGATATTCAGATGCACAATACAATCTTGGATTAATGTACGAAAACGGCCGAGGAGTCGAGCAGAATGATGTGAAGGCAGTTGAATGGATAACTGAAGCCGCCAATCAAGGCCATTCCGATGCACAACTTAACCTTGGAGTGAGGCACAAGAATGGTCAAGGAGTCGAGAAGAGCGATGTGAAAGCGGTCAAATGGTATGCTATGGCTGCCAATCAAGGTCACTCACATGCGCAGTTCAATCTTGGATGGATGTACCAAAATGGTCGAGGAGTCGAGCAGAATGATGTAAAGGCATTCAAATGGTACACCAAGGCTGCCAACCAAGGCCATTCATCTGCACAGTCTATTCTTGGATGGATGTACAGAGACGGTAGAGGAGTCAAGCAGAATGATGTAAAAGCAGTCGAGTGGTACACGAGGGCTGCCAATCAAGGCAAATCAGTTGCACAGTACAATCTTGGACTGATGTACGAAAAAGGTCGAGGAGTCAAAAAAAGTGATGCGATGGCAGTCGAATGGTACATCAAGGCGGCAAATCAAGGCTATTCATTTGCATGGTTCAATCTTCGATCGATGTACGAAAACGGTCGGGGAGTCGAACAAAGTGATGTAACGGCAGCTGAATAGTATACGAAGGTGGCCAGTCAAAGCCATTCGGATGCACAATCCAGTCTTATATTGATGCACAAAGACGGTTGAGGGTCGAGCAGAATGATATGGAGGCAGCTGAATGGTACACCAAAGCCGCTAATCAAGGCGATTCAGGTGCACAACTCATTCTTAGATGGATACACAGAAATGATAAAAAACCATGCAGAATAATGTGAAGGCTGTTGAATGGTACACTCGGGCCGCCAATCAAGGCCATTTAGCTGCTCAATCCAATTTTGGATTGATGTTTTTCATTGACTGAGGATCCGAGCAACACAAAATTTTGGCGTTTGACTGGCTGACTATGGCTACCGGCATTCGATGGAAACAAGCATGACAATCTCCAGATTACTCTCTCAGACATACTGATGGCCGTATGCTTTATGTGCACCTTTTTTGGATGTACATTACACGTGAATCCAAGCTTCTGGAACCCGATCGTGAGATCAACCTGGAGAAAGCAATTGAGCCTGGTTTGCTCAATTCTGCCGTCTATGTACCTCACTTGTCTGTTGAAGCAAATTTCAACTTTCACCACCAACTACAAGAAACACTTCAACGAGAGCCTCCGTGAGAATATGTAACTTGGTCTTGTTGTAGGCGGTGTTGCCGTTGCTGGTGCAACCGTATTTATTCAGGTAAACAAACGAATTCATATTGCTCCTTTCCTCAGAGACGTAGGTAAATAAAGTGTCAATTTGTTAGTCTACTCTCCTACATGATGTCTTACATACGTCTTGGCAATCTTTCACTCTCTCACTTTCTGATACAATATTTGAGTACATTATGCGGTTGATTCTCTCAAAATCATTAGTTCAAGGGTATAACGAAGCGGCAAGTCAAGGCAATTCAGATGCACAATTCCATCTTGGACTGATGTATTACAACGGCCAAGGAGTCGAACAGAGTGATGTGAAAGCAGCCAAATGGTACACTAAGGCTGCCATTCAAGGCCATTCAGATGCACAGTTCAGTCTTGGACAAATGTATTTCAGCGGTCGAGGAGTCGAGCAGAGTGTTGAGAAAGCAGTCGAGTGGTACACCAAGGCTGCCAATCAAGGCCATTCGGCTGCACAATTCAATATTGGATTGTTGTACAGAGGCGGTCGAGGAGTAGAGCAGAGTGATGTGAAAGCAATCGAATGGTACACCAAGGCTGCCACTCAAGGCCATTCGGCTGCACAGTTCAATCTTGGATTGATGTACAGGAAGGGTCGAGGAGTCGAACAAAGTGATGTGAAAGCAGTCGAATGGTACACTAAGGCTGCCATTCAAGGCCATTCGGCAGCACAATCCAGTATTGGGTGGATGTATGAGAACGGTCGAGGTGTTGAACAGAGTGATGTGAAAGCAGCTGGCTGGTACTTAAAGGCTGCAAATCAAGGTTATTCAGACGCACAGTCCAATCTTGGATGGATGTATGAAAATGGTCGAGGAGTCAGGCAGAGTGATGTCACAGCAGCCAAATGGCACACCAAAGCGGCCAGTCAAGGCCATTCAGTTGCACAAACCAATCTTGGATGGATGCACGAAAACGGTCGAGGAGTAGAACAGAGTGATGAAAAGGCAGTTGAATGGTATACCAAGGCTGCCATTAAAGGCAATCCAGATGCACAACTCAATCTTGGATGGATGTACAGATATGGTCGAGGAGTTGAGAATGGATTACCAAAGCTGCCAATCAAGGCAATCCAAAGGCACAATTCAATCTTGGATGGATGTACGAATACGGCCAAGGAGTTAAGTCAAAGTATGAGAAAGTAGTTGAATTGTATACCAAGGCTGCTAATCAAGGCGATCCAGATGCACAATTCAATGTTGGAGAGATGTACCAACATGGTCGAGGACTTAAGCGAAATGATGTGAAAGCCGTTGAGTGGTATACCAAGGCCGCCAATCAAGGTCACTCAGGTGCACAAGCCAATCTAAGATTGATACACAACAATGACAAAAAATCATGCAGAATAATGTGAAGGCAGTTGAATGGTATACCAAGGCCGCCAATAAAAGTCATTAAGCTGCACAATCCAATATTGGATGGAAGATCTTTGACCGAGGAGCTGAAATACTGGCGCAATGCTGACTGACCACGGCTTTGAGTTTGAACGCGCTGTACTTCGATATTGTCAGGCATGGCAATTTTCTGAGTACACACTCAGGCATGCTAGTGTCCGTATGCTTTTATGTGCAACCTCCAAGGCGAATCCTTTAGAGGATCTATTATAGAAGTATCCGCATTCCACTACTATCAATTTTTGTTCCATCTTCTCAGTGCAGGGTCAGGTTGCGGCCCACGTCTTCTCTTTGATGCACATTACGCGCGAAACGAAACGTCTGGAACCGATCGTGAGATCACCCTGGAGAGAGTTCATGTACCTGATCCCTCTATCGATACAAGTCTCAACTTTTACCACCAACCACAAAGAGCACCTCTCCCACGAGGGCCTCCGTGAGAATGTCTTCTTGATAGAAGTGGTGTTACCGTTACAGGTGTGACTGAGTCTATTCCTCAATTCAATAAATTATTCTAGATTGCTTTTTTCCATTGAGACGTTAATGAATCGAGTTTCGAGTTGTCAGTCCACTCTAATGTACAATGAATATATGTTTTCAATTCTTCACCCTTTCACTTTCTGATGCTTTAGTTAAGCGCCCTCTACGATCTATTTATTCATAGTCATTAATTCAAGACCGATCTCGCTGATGTGATATTTACCAGCTATTTTATCCCCTGGAATATTGAAATTACCTGCAAATAACCCTTTGGCTACATCCTGACTAAGGATGTTGTTCGCAAGTAGATAAGATGAAATAAATATTCTGAATCATATCATAGTACTCAACTTGAATATGGCGGCCACTGTACATTCTAATTTTCGCTCGGTCTTCCCTCATCAAAGTATAAAGAGTGGCTGACTTTACGGTGCGCTGTTTTACCTTTCGGCAAGCTCGCTACACCAATCTCCAAGACAACAAATACAAATGCTTCTGCTCCCGTGGCGACATCTGCAGCGAATACTACTGTGGCGACCTCAGCGGCGGTAACGGGAGGAGCTTGACGCGTCGTATCGCCGATAACTCGGCACTGGCAAATTGGTGAGGTCATTGGAGACCTTTTCGTTCACGCTCTTGGTCAATGCGCTACTCTCACCCCCCCTCGCTACGGAGTACACAAAACAGAGATGCTATTCATTTTAGTTACCTACCCGCCACGATCAGTCCAGGCAGAACTACTCAGTCTCTCTTGTAACAAGTACGAGGAAAGAATGTGCAAGGCCAGACTTTTTTTCTCTTACCTCTCTAGCATACGCGGTTCTAGACTAAAAGAGTGCCTATATTTTTTTTTATCTATGTGAGGAAATACAAGAAAATTTTCCAACTCCGACATGCTAATAAACTAGAGTTTTTTTTTAAGAAAGTGGAGGGTGTACGTTGCATGCAACGTTTTCATGTCTGTCCCACCATCTTACATTACAGAAATGAGCAACTCCATGGGCGAAAAGTCTGAACGCAGAGTCCAAATGGATCCTGACGAGGCAAACAGGCTCTTCCAAGAAGCGAAGAACGGTTCACGGCCCGCCGAAGAGGCAGCCTCTAGCGATGATAGTGACGAAGAGAACGGCGTTGTGTCGCGTGGTATTCCTGGCGGCCAAAACGACGACACAACCAAGGAAGCGGGTATGTGTGGAGAGACTATTAACAATATGTAAGGAGGATATGATGCTCCATTGGCGATATTACTAGAAAATGTTGTAACTCACTAAGAAATGTTGTCGCATACAACAGGCTTCCTGGACATGTTCCCTGATGATCAAGAAGTAAGGCCACAACAGTAATGACGTCCCATCATAGCTTGCTTCGAATCGTTACCTGATGGACTATGCTTTTCAAATACACTGCAAGCACTCACAGCGGGTATTTTTTTTGTTTTTGTAGGAACTAGAGCTAACCCACCTTCGCATTGACGATGTCCCTGAGCTGGGTCTGGGCAGATTTAAGAATCTTCAGGTAAACTAATGCCATAACTCGCTTTTCGAGTCTGGATGTCACAGTTAATAGGTCTCTTTCGGTTTAATTACCTCACTATTGCTCACACATTTAATTTTTCTTTTGAATTTCAGAGGCTCTCACTCCGTCAAAACCTCATCCCAAAGATCAAGGGCTTTGAGGAACTGACTTCCTTACAAGAACTTGACCTCTATGATAACCGTTTTAGCAAGATCGAGGGTCTTGAGAACTTGGTAGAACTTAAGTATGCATCTCTTTTTTTCTACGCAATATATATTTGCAGTGCATCTCTCATACCAGTGAAGACTAACTCTTTATATTCACCTGGCTTCATTATAATGCCTCCGACAGATCGCTCGACCTAAGCTTCAACGGCATCCGACATATCCGAAAGCTGGATCACCTTGTCAACCTCACCGACCTGTACCTTGTGAGCAACAAGATCTCTGTCATCGAAAACCTTCACACACTTGTCAACCTTACAAACTTGGAGTTGGGCGCCAACCGCATCAGGGTAAAATTTTTTCACCAAACTCGATGACCCAACGTGTCCCTTTTTTTTGCATACCCATACGCCAAGAGGGGGTTTTTTTTCTCATTGTTTGTCATTTGGCTGACCCTTTTCATCATCTATTTATTTACATGTACCATAGAAAATCGAAAATCTGGATACCCTCGTGAACCTGAGACAACTCTGGTTAGGCAAGAACAAAATTACCAAACTGGAGGTAATATTTTACTATTCTTGCAAAATGTCACAAAAATACCCGTCAAATGATTGTTAGGCTGGCTGTGTTTTTCCCCTGTTTAGCTCACACCAACAACTGCATTTTGTTTTATTTTTGCAATATTCAAGAATCTCGGAAAGCTCAAGAACCTCAAGTTGCTGAGCATTCAGTCTAACCGTCTGACCAAGCTGGAAGGCCTTGAGGAGCTAACGAACCTGGAAGAACTCTATCTCAGCCACAACGCTATTGAAAAAATCGAAGGATTAGAGAACAATGTAAGTGCTTGGTGTCCAATACTTACCAAAACAAGAGGGATGTAAATAACTATTTTTCTCCGCTGCTCAATTAGTTCTTCCGTAATAACGCGCATGTCGACATCTCCATTTTTTTCCTTCCCTTCCATCCATGATATCATGTTTCTGTAGACACGCCTGACGACTCTGGATATTGGAAACAACCGAATCTCCAAGTTGGAGAATCTTTCACACTTGCACCACCTCGAAGAGTTTTGGGCAAGCAACAACCAACTGACGTCGTTTGAGGAGTTTGAGGCGATGTTCCGGGACAATGCACCCGATCTTGTGACGATCTATGCCGAGGGTAACCCTCTACAGCTTCAGAATGAGACCACCTATCGCCTAAAGTTTAAGCTGCTCCTGCCTCAGATCAAGCAGCTGGATGCATCCTATTTGCGCTAGATTTTAGCACTGATTTTGCTTTCGTATCCACAAATAATGAACGTGGAACACTGGTGTAAAAAAAAAACAAACATGCGAGACGCAGGTTATTTTGTACAAGTGGCATTTAGTCTATACCCCCTGTTCATCAAACTTATCATCAGAAGGAGAGTTGGTTTTTCAAATCATATAAGAATGGCATAAATAACTTTTCCAGAACTTTCATTTATAGAAGAAGTGACATGTAGTCCATTAAAGATTCGAACATCAAAGATGTAAAGCAGCGTGTTATGTCTTTATGAGAGATAATGCTGGATATATGGCAAATTGACAAAATATGCAAAATGTGGGAAAAAAAAACTACAAGAAAGGCTATATCCTAAGACCCCTATTCACGACAATCCCTTCTTTTTCCTTCACTTGACCTCGACCTTGTACTGACCATCGTCAGGACTCAAACCTTGATTGCCACTGGGCTGAGTGCCAGCTGCTGCAGGAGAAGCAGGCTCCGGCAGCGGTGCGCTCGCTGGAATGGGTGAGTCAACGGGAATCAGTGAGATATGAGATGGGGTTGGTGATGAAGCAGCACCCGCAGGAATGAGCGAGATGTGTGACGGAGTTGGTGAAGGCATGTTTGGCGGTGTTGCAGAGCCAATGGTGCCATCGTGGCTCGGTCGACGCAGATGGCCCGATTCGTCCGCCGTGGAGGGAGTGGAGCCGCCTTGACCGCCCTGAAGGGTCTCAATGTACTTGCGCAAATCTTCGTCCAACATCGAGGGTGTTTGGACGCCTGGGACGTGCCATCCAATTGGAGAACTAATGGTACTGCTGTAGCTCATGGTCGACGCTGTAGAGTTGGTGCGCTGGGGCTGAGATTGATGGAATTGCTGCTGGTATTGCTGGTACTGCAAGTACTGCTCATACTGCTTCTGATACTGTGTCTGGTCGGTTCCTTGCTGCAAATCTGACGTGTAGAAGAAGTCCTGAAGCTGCTGCTGCTGCTGGCGCAGATACTCAACTTGGTGCTGCTGGAGCTGTTGTTGTTGTTGTTGCTGCTGCTGCTGGTAATATTGCTGCTGGTTCATTTGGCCCACATACGTCTGAGAGGATGCGGAAGAAATCGTCGAGGCCGCTGAGCCGGGTTTGGCCTTTTTGCCTTTACCAGGGACGTATTTAGTCTGCGGCGTGTAGGAAATCGACGTAGCATAGTTGCTCAACGTGGCATAAACAGTGTTTGGCGTTGGGAACGAGCTCTGCGATGCCTGGGTGGTCGGCGTCTGAGCAGGCGATGACATGGCAACTTGCTGGTGCATAAACTGTGGCGAAGTGGTTTGCAGGTACTGAAGCTGGGGCGATCCCATGTATACCTGCGAGCCAATATAGGCGCCTCCTGCGGTCTGCATCTGCAAGGTTGCTTGGCGCTGTTCGCGCTCCTGGCGTTCACGGATCTTCTTGCTGCGAACTCGCGACATGGAAGGAACACGAGGCATAGGGACGTATGGCACTTCAAGCTCCTGGCCATCAGGGCCCATGCTCTCTAGAGGCATCTCACTAGGATCGGGACCCATACTTTCCAGGGGCTTCTCCTTAGGGACGGCCAGTGACGATGATTTTTGCGCCTCCGATGCAGGAATACCGTCGTCGCCAAGGGTCTCGGGAATATGCGAAGAGCTAGAAAGCTCCTCGTAGACATGGACCGGAGTCTCTTTCACCTTTTCCTTGGGCTTCTGTTGCTTTTTCTGAAGTGGTTCGTCATCATCCTTCGCACTATCATATGAACTGTAACGATCTTCGTCATCCGAAGCAGCGTCATGGCTCTCCTCAGTATCTGTTGGAATCCATGGCTTTGGTCCTTGCTTCGAAACACGCGAAGAATCCGATTCAGTCACCTGAGGCGCGCGGACCACACGGGGCTTAGGAGCAACCTTTGCGGCTGTCAGTGTTGACTCTTGCTCTTTCTCCTTTTCTTTCTCTTTCTCCTTCTCCTGCGGCTTTTCCTTCTCCTGCTCCTCTTCTCTGGGAGTCTTTGGAAGGCTCCTCTCCGGCTTCACTGGCGCCTGTGGCTTATCCTCATCGACTGCAGTTGGGTCAACAGGAACAACCATGGGTGCTCTGGGCTTCTTCTTGATAACCTTGGTTGACCGCTTCGGAGCCACATCACCAGTAATGAAACGAATCTCCTCAGGTGTAAGTTGCAAATCATTGGGATCGTCACGAGGCGGAGGATTGTTCTCGATCATACTAAGCTCTAGTGCCTTCTTAATCTCAAGCTCCTCGATGCGCTGCAGCTTCTCCTCCTCGGTCAGACCCTTATCGTCCCTGATCTTGCTGATATCCTGTGAGTGAACAGCCTCCAAGGCCTGAGTTGCCTCGGAAGCCCAGTCAGATGCACGAGGAGGTAGAGGTGGCCGCTCTGGTGTGGGGCGACTGGGTGTAAGCGTGAGCTTGGGAGCCAAAGGTGAGGTGGTGGAATGGAAGCGATCAATTTCGGCACTCAAGCGCTTTTCGCGTTCCGCCTGCTCATCTTCATCTTCAGATGACTCGGATTCGTCATCGTCAGCAGCAGCAACGGCAACAGCAGTAGCAGTAGCAGCGGCAGTGGTAGCAGCGACGGCAGCAGCAGTCGCCAAAGTAGTTGTCTCCGTTTCATCATCCTCATGTTCCGACTCTGAAGAAGTTTCTGCATCTTCAAGCTTCGCCTCCGGAGTAGGCTCGGGAGTGTCGACTGCCAAGGGTGAGCTGGGCGTTTCTGGTGCCTTTGGGGTTGCTGGGGTATCTGGTTCCTTTGGTGATGTTGGCGAATGGGCAGGCTCGGGTGTTACGGGACTCTTGATAGTGGAGGGTGTTTCTGGTGCCTTTGATGATGCAGGTGAGCTAGGTTCGTCGATCGGTTTAGAAATGGCAATGGTAGGCTTGGCCTTCAAGTGTGATCTAATGGAAGCAGTTTCTGTCTGGTCATCGTCATCGACTTCGAGTTCTGAGAGCTCCTCATCATCGTCACTCGACTCTGGAGCATGGATAACGATTGACTGAGGATCCACCAACATAAATTGCTCCCATTTTTCCAGTGTCAAACGTGCTGACTGCAAAATATCTTCTGTCTTCAAAGCTATTGTCAAGATAACGGGGGGAAATTACAGGCAACGTCAGCCTTTTTCTGCGTTTCATGTGACGTTAATATAGTAGTGGGCGTAGTATTCAGGACTAGTCCACTGCTCATACCTCCACTGTATGCCCCGCTGGACTGAGAAATCTCAATGTGATCAAGCAACTGCTTGCCGTGTTCACCAATAATCTGCATCTTGCGGCCAAGCTCAATGATGGCATTCAATTGGATGGTGTATGCGTCCTTGATCAACTGTCGCTTGAGGATCTGCAACTTGGTGGCCGTAGG
The DNA here is from genome assembly GCA_016098105.1 of Actinomortierella wolfii. Taxonomy (NCBI): domain Eukaryota; kingdom Fungi; phylum Mortierellomycota; class Mortierellomycetes; order Mortierellales; family Mortierellaceae; genus Actinomortierella; species Actinomortierella wolfii. The sequence goes on from JAAAIY010000395.1 coordinate 13,606, forward strand.
TCCACTCTCACGTTTCATGCTGTCGAGCTCTGACTGGAAGAGTTTGACCTTGGCGGACCTGAAGTGGCTCTTTGAAGCATCAATAATCTTTTGCTGCAATTCGACCTGCCGACGACCAATCTCGCAAAGCGAATCATCTTTGGTGCGCAGGTACTTGATTTTCTCGCGGAAGGTCTCATACTGGTTTCCAAAACGGACTTCGTAGTCACTCAGCTTGCGAATCAAGAGGTTGAGTTTTAGGAGAACGTCCTACGTTTTTTCAAAAAGTAAAAAAGCGAGCGCGTTTTAGCACGAAGGGGAGCGAAATGGATTCCCGCAAGTCGATAGCAAAGTAGAATATTTGTCATCTCTCTTTTGACAATGCTTACCCCAAGGTCTTCTGTCTATTTGTTGTGGAAACGTAGAATTGAAGAACGAAGAGTTGAAAATAGAACAATAGCGTCAGCACCTTTCTTTACTGCGAGGAGAAAGAGACTCGAGGATAACTCCCCCTGCCCCTCCCTCTCCGAGGAACAAGCTCATTCAGAGCTACAGCCGAAACAGGCCCTCGTCAAGTGTCTCAATGATGAAGCGAAGACCATACCTGAGACTTGCTCCAGATCATCATGTGCTTGCACTCTTCGACTCGCACTTTCGAGACGACATTGAGCGATTCCACCAGGCGACGCTGTTCGCCGATGGCATTGGTGAGAGGACTCAGGAACGACCCTGCGGCTCGGCGAGCACTCTCAGAAAAGTGTGCACCAAGCAAATCCATCCTTGTGTGTGGAGGTGTGCTTTTCGAATGAAGAGGGTGTGAGGAATGAGGGGACGCGAGTATAAAAAAGTTTGGGCGAGGAAAAGGAAAAGAGAAATGGATGAATGCAGTGGAAAGGATGAAGAATTTCCTGGTGTCGCTTATTTTTTTTGCTCTCCCCTCCCACGCCAAAAAAGCCTACTGCTGCTTGAAATCCAAAAGGGCAAAAGAGCACAGCCAACCCTTATATTTAGTCACGCTGTTTCCTTGGCATACAAGACTACCATCCTCAGGGTACTTACTATTCCTCTGTTGCTCAACCAAAAGCCAACACTACAATATGTACATTTGAAAAAGAGTTCTCCATTTGGGGGATAAAACAGGGAATATGTCTACTTTTTGTTACTATTTGAACAATGATGTGGGTAGAAAAGGAAGGAAGGAAGAAAGACAGAAAAAAGAAACGGATATAAAGCAAGTGAAAGGATGATCTTAGATGGGTGCCATCTTGGAGTTCTTAATACTGTCTGGCATTCTCATCTGATAGTCGCCGTTCTGGGTAATGTAGCGCACCCACGGAAGAGCCGCATATCCCGAGCGTTCTTGGATCTTGAGGTAGCGGACTTGGATACCCGATGTAGTGAAGTATGGAATTTCGAACTTGATCGACATTGGCGGACGCTTATCCGAGTCATCCACTAATTTTCAACCGAGAATTCATAACAATGCAACATTGAGAATGAGTATTTCGATAGAGAAGCTGGATACGGAAACGAAATTTACAGTCAGTGCCAGACAAACACTTACAGCTCTTGACAGAAGGCAAACCAAAGTGAGCACGCATCGAAAACTCTTTGCCACCCTGGAACTGCTTGATCTTCCAAATGACGCACGACTTTTCTGGGACATACTGTACGGAGCCAATCCCGCTCTACATGGATATGAATGATGAAGCCAATGGATATCAGTACATTTCCATACCAACATTAACCAAGCTTTGCTTGCACGCTATAAGGCTAGGCCGACTCGCAAACACTAGGTTAGCACTTACTCGGAACTTTGGAGAATCTGCATCCTCTGGTACAGGAATATGGATTTCAACGTTGTTGGCAGTGGATCGTCTCTTGAATTGTGCCTTGGCCTACGCAATAAAATGTTGAAAATACTCGAGTTAGAGATCATATTTCAACACAAATGAACTGCCAAGCAGATGTGTTCTAAAAAAAGGGAGGGGGACATACGCGGATCAAATATTCAATACGACTGCCAGTATAGTTTTCGACAAGAGCCTCCACCCAGATCAAGGGCTTGACCTGAGTGTTCAGGCGGTAGGTCATCAAGTCAAATTCGCCATCAGGGGGAATGAACGAGATTGTTCGGTCGTTTTCGAATTTAGACAGGCGCACACACTGGTGGAACTTGACATCTTCCATTTCGATCGACTTGCCCTTCGTAGGAGCTAAATTGGTAGGAAGATAAAAAAAAAAGGGAGTGTTTGCTTAAGAACCACAATGCTTCAGTTTGACAGTATGAAAAACACCACAAATGGACAATCCACTTACAGCGACCTGTGCTCTCAAACATGACTTTATCGTTCAATCCAAGACGAAGCTCGGGCATGCCCGACAAGAAGACCTTCATCTTGATAGCGCCCAAAATCTCACTGCGAAGAACATTGCCGTTGGCATTAACCTATGAGAAACATGTGGAATATGCACCATGATTAGCATCACTACCTCACGTGCTTTGCCCTTAATAGACATCACCAATCCTTCAAAGGTTGTATCCTACCAAAAGGTTGACAGACTCGACAACATCCAGGAAGACCTCGTTCTTGCGGTACCGGATACCTTCTGAACGCCACGAGACAGCATTCGTGACAGCCATGGGTGGCCGGACTTGGACTTCGAGTTTGTAGGCATCCTGGGTAATGTACTCCTGCAGAATCTTGGACTCTGTTGTCTGAGGGTATCCAAAGTCCATCATTTCATCCAGCAACTCGTAGATGATGACAAAGTTGTCGCGGATCGACTCTTCCTCCAGCTCTTTGAAGTATTCTGTCAAGACATTGACAACCGTGTGCAAAAAGAGCATCACCGTTGTAGCGTTGGAGTTTTTGCGTGTAATAGCAAGCACTATTTGAAATCACGAGTTGAAAAATGACAGAACAGAATGATGAGTCCTTTTGGTTCTTTCGCTTTTTTCTCCTACGTAGTAGACGTAGAGGTGTGGCCGAGCAGAGATGGACCGCATCAAAAATACAGGGCTAGGGCGATGACACGTAGCACATATCGCGATCATGCTCCTTTCGTTCTTCGGCAGAATAAGAGAAAAGGGTGACGAGGGCGGTGATCCTTACAAAAGAGGTTGTTGTGTCGAATGTACAGATAGTTTACGCCATTGTCGGTGAAGACAGGAGCAGGTGCTTGGCTTTCCTCCTCGGCCTCGAGAACCAGGGGTAAGAACTTTTCGACCGCGTTCATGGGAATGTCGCCACGGTAGTTGCGCGAGATGAGGACCTTGCCCTTGAGGTCAAGGATGAAGATGGCCGACACAGCAGAAGCCATGATGAAGCAGACCTATAGGGGATACGTGGAGGAGGGGAAGGGAAAGGGGAAAGGTGGGCAAGGGAATTATTATATGGTAATAATAATAAAAAGGTAATGGAGTGATGAGACTGGTCTGGCACTCAGCACGATGTGAACAATGGACAAGTGGGTGGGTGAGTGGAGAAGGGAAATAAGGGTTGATCCCAAGGGGGCAAGAGCCTATTTCCTTCCCATTTCCCTTCAGACCTATCAATTGATTTGATAGATCTTCCCTACCTACACCACCACACCACGACCTACTCTTGCAGTTGTTGGCTGGACCTGAATTCTCAGAAAACTGGAACAAGAGAACAAACCACTTGGTGCCTATATGTGTGCCTAGCTTGTTTTTATTCTTGTTCTTTTTCTCCTTCTCTCATCCTCCTCACTCCTTCTTTTCCTCACTTCATCATCCCTGGCCCTCTCGTCCTTGGGTCCAAAGCTCCTCCTCCTATCCTTCATCTTTCTTCCATTGTCCATCGGTGTGACAAAACTCCAGCTATGAGCAACCCATCACCCACCGTCAACCAGCGGGAGAAGTACAAGGACCAGCTGCCAAAGAGGGACCCCAATTCGCCCGACGTGCGCTTCCCGCTGTACCTCGGCGACTGGATAAAGTCTGATCCTCGTAAGGATGATGACATTGCCATGGATGATCAGGATGAGCCCCACATGAAGCGCAAGCTGGCCATCCTGAAGAAGCATCCTGAGATTGAGAAGCTGTATGGCCACGACAATCGCACCGCCCTGATCACCATCTTGGCCGCTTCGGCTCAGGTCTACTTTGCCTACATGTTTGGCAAGGTCTGGACAGAGACCTTCTGGGGTTTCTTGGTCTTTTCCTACGTCGTTGGCGGCTCGATCACGGCTCTGTATGGTGTCTTGATCCACGAGGCCACGCACAACAATGCCGCGCCTACGGTCTTCCTTAACAAGTTGGTTGGTCTTGCAGCCAACATTGGTATCCCCGTGCCAATCTATGCCTCCTTCCGCCGCTACCACCTTGAGCACCACACTTACCAGGGTGTCACCGGTATGGACCCGGATCTTCCTCTCGAGTGGGAGAAGAAGTTGATTCGTGGCAACGCTGCTCTCAAGCTGTTCTGGCTCTTCATCTACCCCGTCATGTACGTTGTCCGTGGCGCTGCCATGCGAAAGCGTCCTTCGACCTGGGAGATTTACAACATCATCTTCACGGTCACCACTGACGCGTTGGTCGCCAAGTTCTGCGGTCTTCGCGGTCTCCTGTACCTGTTTGCTTCGCTCTGGTTTGGTTATGGCCTGCACCCTGGCGCAGCCCACTTTATTCAAGAGCACTATACCTTTGACGACGGTCAGGAGACCTACTCTTACTATGGCATCTTGAACAAGCCTTACATGAACATTGGCCTGCACATGGAACACCACGACTGTAAGTATTGGCTATTTTTTTTTTCATCCGACTCTTCCCAATTCATCCACGACTTGTGTGTTCCCTTGGTACAAGTGCCTTGTATCGCTTAGAGTTACTTCGATGTTTCGGCTCTGCTCTTTCTTTGTGTCTGACTGGTTTACAATTCCATGCATAGTCTTTCACAGCCATGGGGGGGTTTTTTTTCTGAGTATTTTGATGTTTCTGAGATTGGTCGTACGATCTTTATTAACGTACCGTTTGTATTGCCTTCTACCCGTTCTCTCTACCTTTATTTTTAATAACTTTAAAGTCACCAAGGTTGCTTGGTCCCGTCTGCCTCAGGTTCGCGCTATTGCGCCCGAGTTTTACGACTCGATGGCGTATCACACCTCGTGGCTCCTTGTCCACTGGAAGTTCATCACTGAGCCCGGCTACGGCCCCCAGTCGCGTCTTGGTCGTACCATCGAAGACCACAAGGCTGCCCGCAAGATTGCTGGCAAGATTCGTCGCGAGGACCTTCATGCCTACGAAGGCATGGCTCTCGACAAGCCCAAGGAGGATGACAAGGAGAAGGAAGAGTAAGAAAAAAATTATATTTTTTCTGGCATTTTTTTTACCTCGTTTTTTTTGTAGCATAGCTCTCTTATCAGATTTCTCAAATATAATTATTTTCACTGTTAAATCCATGGATGAAGAATGAGAAAAAAAAGCAGCAAGGGAGGAGAGTACAGTGTACGATGCATGCTAACTTCGTGCAAAAGGGAGGAGGGGAGGGTTGAGCCAGAGTAATAGGGTGGAAGGAAGATGGCGGGGACTAGAAAGAAAGGAGATTTCCCCCCTTCTCAAAAACCAATGTCCACTATGATTCGTTCGTTTCTGTTTGGTTCCCTATTGTGGGTGAAAGAGTGACTCTGTCGTACCCTCCGGACTACATTGAGTTACTTTTCACAAATCCCGAACCCTCATTTCTCATTTACACACACCAGTTTACTCATCATGGGCAAGAAGCATGGAGACGGAGGCTCGTCCCTCTTTGCCGCATACCTCGCTGCTCGACCAGAGACTACCAGCAACACTGCAGCCCAAGAAGGCAAGTATTCTCTCAAAATGGCCTGATTTTTTAGGACTTACGCCGACCATACATCTTTTTACTTCCTTGTCGTCAACAACCCCCGTACTTTTTTTTGAGCCAATGTCTGCCTCATGGATAGCGTCTTTTTTTTTGTCTCTCTCTCCCTATCTCTTTCATTCTACTCGGTTGAGCGGAATGAAGAATACTAAAAGGGACACCTAAAAGAGAAACCCCCTCTCTTATGGTCTGAACACAAAAAAAATGAGAATATTCGCGCCAAAGGCGGCATAGGATGTTCATAGTTTGCCGAAGTCACTGAGAACGCTAACCAGTCAACCAATCCATTCCATCTCTATCGGAAATGCCTTTATAGACAACTACCTTCCAGACTCGATGGTACTTTTTTTTTCTTTGACTTTTTGTGTTCACGTCTATTCGTCGCTGCATGTTTCTCCTCTGCTCGTTCGGTTCAATGTTGTCAACATCGGCTCAGCTCTGTATTCACCTATCGTTGTTATCTACAAAACCCTGATATCCTGTACTTTATAGAAAGCGTCTACATTGTTGGAGCAAATCGGCGCAGAGCGTTCGTGGTCTTCGCGTGATGTCGAAAAGGACGTCGAGATCCTCGAGAAGAACCGTCTCTACACTGTCAAGGATCTTCGCGTTCTTTCTCCTGAAAGCTGGCGGGTAAAGTGAAGAAGCAGACAAAGCATTAGCAAACAAACGAATGACAATGCTTATCAGATGGATCTAATTTTTTTACGCCCTGCGATTAGACAAAAAAGATCTAATGATTTCCCCCTCCCTATTCTTTTTTTGTTCTTTGGTTCCATTATACCTTTTGTATTGGCCCTGGGTCCACTCTTCTTTAGGAGATTCAATTGCTTCCTATTGTCAAGGATCTACTGCGCCGTGCTGTTAATCCCATGTCTGGTAAGCGGTCAAAATCTTAAGGGCCTCGATCTTCAAAATAATCACCCCATGCGCTCTCAGGAAGAAGGTGCCTCCCTTCTTTTTTGGCCCGAGGTCCTGGACAATGACTGCAACCAAATACCCCCTCATCATTTATTCCCAGTGGACAACAGCGAACTTGCTATCTATTTTTTTCTCTGTATCTTCAAAATGCGAAATAAACAGCCGACTAAAAAAGAATTAAACATGCCACATTCTTTTTTTCATCACAAAATATTTGTTCCGCAATAGATTACGAGCGTATGAAACAAGAAAAGAAGCAGCGGAAGAAGGAAAAGAAGGAAAAGAAAAAGCAGGCCAAATTGGAGAAGAAACAAAAGCTTGCCATCAAAATGAGCACGCTTTCCGTCAGGGATTCTGATTCGACCAAGACATCAGAGGCTGGCACTGCAGCAACAGCAGCAACTACATCGTCAGTGGGCGAAGTTCAAATCCATGAAAAGAAGAGCAAGAACAAGGAAAAGGAAAAGGATGAGTCTTCGTCTTCGTCTTCCTCGTCGTCGTCGTCTTCTTCATCCTCATCTTCTTCAGACGAGGATGAGGCCAAGACACCCAACGCATCGACCACCTCGGTACCATTAGCCAAGGGCGTCAGCACACCTTATCTGCCTGGTCCTGGCCGTATCACCCCTATGGGCAACAGAATTCGCGTCACCGCTGGCAATGGACAGACATACGAGGTTGATCGTTACTGTCCACATAAGCACGTCGATCTTGCAACAAAGGTAGGAAGTCATGAAAGCGCGATAATAATTTCCTAAGCTCCAATTTTTTGGGAATTGATTAACCTGACATTATTTTTTGCGATATCTCTGATGATTCAAATTATAGGGCGTTGTTGTGGGCAACACGCTATTCTGCAACAAGCACAACTGGGCTTTTGCACTGGATCAGAACGGCTACTGTGCCAAGCATCGCGCAACCATCAACGCCTGCAAGGTCGATTGGTAAAGAGGAAAGACCAATATTTACACGTTTCTCCCTTCTTGTCTCCATTGTTCAATAAATATTTCTGTCAAGTTGTATCTTGTATGCAAAATGCTGTATAATCGTACATTTATCTTGTTTGGTGCCTGCTACACTCGAATCTACACCTTGCCAGAGATATAGATGGCTAATTTACATCCTTGCTTGATAAAGTTGCTCAACAACTCGTGGTTTGGTGCCTAAAAATGGTTCCCATCATAAAAAAAAGTTTGTTGACACTATGAGATTCACTCTCGCCCACTGCTTTTACTAAATCCTGCTGAACCATCACACCTCAAAAATATATATAAATCATACCTTTTGAGCATCATGATCCAATGCTGTCTCGAGATGTTCGAGTTCATCATCGCGGAATTTTTGCACAATGGTGCGCAGCTTGGCAATATCCGGGTGATCAATCTTGAGCAGCTCGCGCAGCTGGTCGTTATAATGCCCGCCGATGACAGTCTCCACAGCCTCTGTGCATGCCATTGCGGCTTCCTTGCCTAGCAGAGCTGTGCCAGCACCTAAGGCAAAACCTGCCATCTCCCAAAATGGACGTAGTGCCGTTGGGCGCACTCGGTATTCGCCAATTATGTCGTCAAAAGTCTGGAGATGAACCTTTTCTTGATCCCACATGTGCTACATGGTGAGAAAAATGAGGGGAGGGGAGTGGGATAAGGCAACGTTAGGGTCTCTTTCATGTGCCCAAG
>JAAAIY010000396.1:0-21947 GCA_016098105.1 Actinomortierella wolfii
TATCTGACATACTACAGTACCTCGAGACTGCTTCATGGTAGAGAAAAAACGACTGCATCAGTTTCGGGTCCAGTATTGCTTCTGCGTGAATCGTCAAAACTTAAAGTATGGTGGAGCAGAAGGGAAATTACCATAGTTACTCCTAGCCATTCACACACTGGAGTGTGTGTATTGGTCCACCTATCAAGCTGGATTTCATCATTTTCAGACACGGAGGATGGTTTTCTGTTATCATGACTAGTGTCTTGATTTAGTGGCAAAAAGCCATGAGAAGTTGTTGTGGTTGTTTGTTGGAAAGCTTTCAATCGAGACTATCATCGTTAACAACGTTCTTGAGAGCTCTGTTTCTTTTTCAACTACTAACGGCAAGCTGCAGAATATTAACTCGTCAATCTTTAAGGCACTTTTCATAACTCATCTTCTATGCGGCAATGCATTTTTTGCAAGTTTGTATCCCCTATACATTGACATGTTTATGCGGATTCCGTAGAGGATTGGGAAAAAGTGCACGAAATACTAGAATTTTGATATAAAACATAGATCTTTACGAAAGCATGAATAACTGAAAAGGAAAAGTTACTGTACCAAAATGTAGACACTCGCGAGAGACAACGTTTGAATTGCAAACGTCGTGCAAGCAAGGACAAGGAACCCTTTCGCATTTATTTTTATTACTATTGTTATCAAACTTGATGAATGGTTCGGATTTTTTTCAGATAAGGAGTAATGCAAAGACGAAGAAAGAAAAAAAGGAATCTAGGCAACAGCCAGACTTTCCACAGCAGCAGAGACCTTGTCTATGTCAGCACCTTGGATACGCGCATGGACTTGCCCATTGAGATAAGTTTGGAAGGTTGGAGTCGAAAACACTTGAGCGTTCTCGGCAATGTCCAACAAGTCGCCAATGTTCACCTTGATAAAGACAACATCTGGGTACTGCTTCTCAAGTTCTTCCACCTTGGGCAAGATGAGCTTGCAGGGACCACACCAGTCACCAAAGAACTTGGTCAGGACGCGTTTGTTCTCTTGAATCAATCTGTGGAACTCATCGGAGGTTTCGACAAGGTGGACCATTGCTTTTTTTTATTGTTACCGGTAACTAGTTTATGATGAAAATTATATGAATTACAAAATAGGCTCAGGAGAGAGAAAGAATAGAGAGAATGGCAGTAACGTGAAGGAATGTATGGTTTGCTTTGAGAGTGGGTGAGTGAGGAAATGTGTGTGTGTGTGCGTATGTGAAAGACAGGGAAAAAAGATAAAATGTGGAAGAGGAACGTTTAACGCGCAGTTCGTCGCCGTCCACCAGATGAATGCAAAAGTGACGTGTTGACTATTCACAGCCGATGGCGCCATCGGTTTGTACTAGCAAAACAAAAAACGAAAAATATAGATTGGATAGAGCCAGATGAAAACCACTCTTCCAAGTGCACACAAACACACGTATATGCTTAATGTCGAAACTTCAGGAATACGCATAGAGAACTGCTTTCTTTTCTCCTTACATCTAGTAGGTTCTCATAGGCAGTTCTTATGTGGGAAATATACATACGATGATTCGTTTCTTGTAGCCTAGCTAGATATACCTGACCCCACATTATAGATTGCGAGATGCTGCTAAAGAATGAAGTGCCCCTCTCCTTCTCTGGACCCCTGTACAAAAGAAAAAATATGAAGTTGACAGCATGCTGTAGAGTACAATTTATGATTTGGAGTACTAGAATATAGCAACAGTACATGTAATGAGAAATGAGGGAGGACAACATTTTACGTACAACAGCAGACCATCGCCCTTCCCATCTTACGAATATTTTGTGGCTAAAGTCGAATTTGTCAATGGATCGCATCCAAAGTGAAAGCATTTTTATCCACGAGGAGAACTGATACCAGCAACATATGCCTGCTATGGTGAATTAAAAAACACGCTATTATTTTCGCAACTCAATTGTCTCCCAATTCTCGTATATAAATATTACCAAGAACTCAACTTTTTTTGCACATTTATCGCTCAAGTGTTTTGGCGATTTCAACAGTTCAATTTGTTTCTCCATTCCGAGCCAACCGATTCCAATCCTCCGGTAATGTGAATGCAACCGTTGTTATCACTCTCATTGTAGCCGTATTGTTATCCCATCATGTGATACCATAGCGATCACATCACTTGGCCAAACCATAACATGTACATTGCCGGCAATGCTTTTTTTAAATTCATTTGAATGTTTGTAGAAGGTTGTTTAATACATACTTTGTGATCCTGCCTCGGCATTTTGATGACCTCCTTTAGCCTCTTGGGAATACATGAATATAGTATCATGAGATAGTCCCGGTCCGTTCTATATGAACACGCCTCGTTTAGTTTTAAAAGCTTTATATACAATAATAGAACTCGAGGACAAGAATTAAAGCAAATAAAAAGAACGATGAAAAAATAAGGATTCATGGTATTCTTAGAAGGATATCTGTGATATAGATGTCCAAAAGAAATTGCCAAAAGGTAGGGGTATAACCATGGAGCGACGAAGAAGTGACTATGGAGAATGATTTCATAAATATTTCAACTTTTAATAATCTACCATCCTTTAACAATGGAACGATAATGAGAGGAGTGAGGGGCGCAACGATAGAATCGACAAAGTATATTAATGGAAGATGCCCAGGCGGCTTAGCATGCAACCATCTTTTTATAGGCGATCCACACCTCGCCTTTGTTATTGAGGGAAACGTTTCCATCCTTATGAAGCCATGTGTATTCACCTAGCCATATGCGTATTTCTTTGTCCTGGGAGAACAACTTTAGATATGGCAAGCCGGGACGGAAATCACCAGAGTACTTTGCAACGACATCGTTATAGTTGTCTGTGCCACTAGCCCAGCAAACATGAGAGTCTCTGTAAAGAACCAAGTTGCCATCGTACTGCAAAACAAACTCGTATGGGCCATTTCTGAGGCATTCGCCTTGAACCATCTTGTCTTCGAAGGCAGTGCCAATGGGATGTCTACACTGGTCCGTGGCAGCGAACGAAGGAACAGCATTGGCAATTAAAACAAAAAACGAGAGCTACAAACATCGTGGGAGTCGTCCAGAGTACTACCGTTGTGACAGGATTTTGAACTGACAGTGAAGGCAAAGCAGAGGAGAGTGATGGGTTGGGGAGTACAAACAGTTTGGCGACCGTGGGGTTAAATAGAGCTGGTGTGCCTGGTAATGTTTAAACATACCGAGGAACAAGGTTAACCATTTTTAGTCTTTGTGGTGGTGAAGAGTTTGAGAGCAGTGGGCAATGACTGTGTGTGAACTGGTGTACAAGTTCAGGTTTCTAACCTCACTCGCGTCGACTCTACAAATATAGCTGCCACATTGGTATGTATGACTGATCTGATCTGGTTATCTTTCTCCATCCATTTGTCTAAGAACTCCCCTTCCTTGCAATTATGCATGTCTCTCAAACCATCCATTCCTGTGTTCTCCTGTATTCCATGTATTTCTACTCTTTTTCTCCCTGGAGGGGGGGTTTTTTTTACCCTACTCTCGGCAGTATATCCTTTGATGCCTTTCTGCCCACTCCTAATATTCAAGCGGGCTGAAGTCTCGGGCCCTAAGCGTAACCACCGCAGTACAGTAAAGGATCACATCCTGTTCTCGTTATAGATTCTCTCCTGCTACCTTCAGGCTAGGATATTCTCACTCATTTCTAAGCTACATCGATACAAAACGACTTGAACAACTTGGGTTATCTCCATCTGGCTCATAAAATTTTCGTGTTAGAGAAACATCTTCTCTCTGTGTCTTATTTCTTCGACATTCTTGTCGCAACCCAGAGTTCATGCTTCAGTCGCGATTCTGGTGTATGATATTAATGTTCCTGGATCTCCTATGTTTATACCGCTCTTTGATGCTGCGCATTCTGCCTCTTTCCTCGTGCCATTCAGTAGCTCAGCTACATTTTTTTATTATTTTAAGTAAACAATCTCATCCAACATTTGGAAAAAAAGCTCCCCTAAATCTTAGTCTACTTTGCGTAGGGGCATCATGCTTTATTTCTCGTTATCCCTCAAGGGGCATCAGCTACCCTTGCTTTTTTTTTTCTTCCTTTGCCCAATAAAATGGCACACATTTTCATCGTGCTGCTTTGACAAACGTCTGACAATAGCCAAAGTCATCAGTAACGGAAACAAACCTTTATTTTGATTCGCGCACAGACAAACACCGAATTTTTCATATAATACCAAGAACACATCGGACTATTCATAAGGAAGGCCCACTTTAAATCTCTGAACTCTATTGTCTCTACAATTCGACCTTCTGCCTGATTTTGCACCTTGTCAGAAACTTTTCGAGCCCAAACTCTCCAATAGCCAGTCAATCAAAGTGTCGACAAGAACCTTGTCAAAGGTTTTTCATCTCTGAAGAATACAATCTCTCCGAGGGAGTGGGCAACGATCATCACCTGTTATCAGACATACCCATTGGAGCAAATCACTGTTCAGAGATTATCATCCTAGCAGCGTTTAACCGCATCACAGTGCAAAAAAAAACTATACCAATAACGTTCACTTTTTGCAAGAAGAAAAAACAAGTTATGGCACATTACATGCATACCATTATGATGATAATACTCTTGACTGTACTTCTCACAAGAGTGTTTTCATACGAACCCTGCAAAGCCTCCGACAACCCAGATGTGGTCGCAGAAGTATTCATTGGTCGGTGTCGACAAGGAGGCATAAGACGAGAATTCCCATCTCAGTTTTTGCATTGGACTTTGGGAGATATTCGAAAATGTGGCACTGCCGAATGTAAAAAAGCTTGGAAGCTGCTGAACGACGGCAGGTTTACAAAATGATCAATTATAGAATAAAACTGCCTCTGATTTTTTTAATTGTCTCTACGTAGAGTTTGGTATGCTCAAATTAGGGTAGATTCTCTCTGGATTTGGTTTTAAGTATCAAGGTAGTGGATAGAGGGAGGGAAGGATTTGAGAGGAGTAAAAGGCAAACTGTTATCCATTTAGGAGAATTGATCTCCTCCTTCTCTTGATTGTCTGAGATATACATATTTGTGAATATAATGGTGTACTTGGTCTTCAAGTTTAGGACACTCCCAGTGAGTGTAGCTGTTACCAATGGTCTGACAAAGAAGCTATTTACGAGAAGACAGATTATTCCAGGAAACAAAACACACAAAAAGGTGTGGTACCAAATCATGGGACCCTGGCTTTGTACATGTTGTTCGAGTGAGAGCAAAAAGATTGCCATCGCATTTTTATGAGGATTGTTCCGCTATGTAGCCCGAGATTCATAGAGGCTCGATGTGACAGATGGCCAGATTTTCCGCAGCAGTGACCGACCTTGGTTTATACCCACGCGTTGGAAACGCGGTTAAATAGGACTAAAGAAGATTAAATTACGCCTCCCCCCACGCGTGACGTGCTTTGAGGTCGGTATAAAAATAGAGTACAAAGGACATTCCACCATGCATCATCAACCTGGACCATGAGGACAACCACCAAGACAGGATCCGCATCAGTAGCAGCTGATGGACCACGGTCCGAATTCCCGCTGCTTCGTACTGTGGCTTTTGCATTGGTCAACATTGTCATCGCATATGCTAGTTTGTTCATGGTGCCGCCACTCAGCCCTTCGCCATCGACAGACCAAGTGTTACCAGCACTACCCACAACTCTACTTGTCGTGTTTGGAGCGCAGACAGTCCTCGGGCTGGTCCAGAGCTATCTTGTGTCTCCTTCAGCAACAGTTTCGTCTTCGGGTTCACCATCTGGAAAGGCTCAAGTAGAAGCCAAAAAAGGCATTGCGAGTGTTCTTATGTCGTCTTTGACCTTGTTGCTAGCTGGCACTGCGATCTGCCACGTCTTTGCCGTCCTCTTTGGTGCAGGACTAAAGTTGTATGTCACAGAGATAATATCACAACCGATTACAAGCCAGGGAGGAGAGGGAGAGAGAGAAAAGACGGCTACTTGAGGAGTTTTATTTTGGCGTATAGCTGACCAGACTCTACGTTCGACGTTGTGTTTCTCTACTATGGATCCCAATAGCAAAGCGCTGGAGACTTTGATGCTGTCATTCTATCTGTCGTTACTGTCTTTCTACCCAGCATCTTTTGTGCTTGGTCAAGATCTGGATCGATGGCTTCAGGTCTTTATCCACAATAGGTAACGTCGTGGTTTTGTATGAGGACAGGCCTTAAAATCAACATGATTCTCTCCACTCGAAGGTTTGCTTGTTCATGTTGACTCATGTTTCTTTTTGTGTTTCTTTTTTGGCTTGTTATTTTTTTTCTCTTCTAGCCCAACAACATATACAGAGGCAGGATTGTATTGCCAGGGTTGGATGGCTATCTTTGGCGCATGGCTTGGATCGATTGTGATTCCGCTGGACTGGGATCGACCATGGCAAGAGTGGCCTGTGCCCTGTGTGCTTGGAGCTTTTGGTTTCTACATCATTGGTACACTTGTGAGTGTAGTCGTGACGGTGGTAATGCGACAACGCGCTGTGCGACGCGAATTTGGCATTGTGGATCGCAAAAAGAAACAAGTGAGCAGCAAAGCCAAGCGATCATAGGAAAACAAAACAAAAGAATTTTTACTTTTTAACTCCTTTTTGCCCCGCATGCATTTTGTCAATGGAATTAAAGATCATCAATAAAAGAAGAAGAAGAAAAAAAAAGAAACAAGGATCGGAGATTTAGAGTTGCCGTGTCTAATTTACGACGTCTTGTTGTTCATCTACTTTTTTTTTTAGTAGAGAAACGGCTCCACCCAAACCACATAGGCAACATTCAATGCTTGCGTTAAAAGACCACTGTTTCTATTCATGTGCAAAATACATAAAAACGCGGCTGCTGCGACATGGATCGTGATGAGGAGTGCACAATGACGATATAGCTCCCCCTCCCCTTTTTCTGTGTATTTTGGCCCTGCCTTTGCTGTTGTTCTCCTTTCTTCCCCCTGATACCAGCCCTGCTGACACGGTCATTTTTGTTCTACTACCACCCTCCCTGCAAATGTCTCTGTTACCAGGTGACTTTGTGTAATAGGGTCATTGCAAGTTTCTACGCAGCTCACGATTTTTTTTTTGCCGCCAATATCAAATTTGTGGGGGGAAAGAGGGGAGAGGGTTTAGCATGAGAGCAAAAAAGGGACAAGAGGATGGGCTCCATCCCCTAGGTTGAGAGATGCTTGAGGACTGGGACCTGTGCTGGAGATGGTTCACTTTTGTTGGTGGATCTCTTTTTCTTTTTCTCATATATTTCTTTGCAGCATCAATATTGGTGGACAACACGCGCAAAGTGCATGGGTAACAGAATAATGCTGGTATTTTTGTTCTTGATCCTCGTGGGGGACAATGCCTATGTACAGAAGTAGAGACATGCGTGGTGGCATGGACATTTTTTTTAAACCACAATGGCTGGTCTAAAAGAAAAAGGTGGTGGGTGGTTGGGGCGTGTTTGAACAGAAAAGTGAGAACCATGGCTGTAGGGGAGAACATGCAAAGATTACAAACGTTGAGTAGGGGGGTTGGAAAAGAGGGGATAGATTAGGCCACATGTTCTCCTTTTCATGTCAGCGTGTATCTATCCTCGGTGATGATGGCCAAAGGGTAGAAAAGGAGAGAATAAAGAAAAGAGCTTGTTCTTTTGCGTGGCGTGTGGATGTGTGTGGTGTGTGAGTGAGAGTGAGTGAAGGAGTGAAGAACGGAGTAGAAGGTAGCTGAGAGGCATAGCATTGCATCGACTTGGTCATTGTTGTTGTCATTCCTCTTCCCATCCTTCCCATTGTTATTTTTTTTATTCTTTCTTGTGCCTTGTTCATTCCTCTTTCCCGTCTTTCTGTCGTTGACACCAGCCTTCCTTCCTCACCCAGCTTCCACCACCCTCCTCTACCCCCCTCCCTCCAGGCCACCAGGGAAGATCCCAACCCAGAACAACAGCAGCTGTAAACACAGACAGTCAGACAGACAGACAGGCAGACAGACAGACAAGACTGGGCGACCACGAGACTCTTATTCATACACAGCCGTTTCTGTCAGCGGAAAACGAAGAAGCCAAACGGGAAGCCGAAGCTCTCTTGACCTTTGTTCAGGCACATACATACATCCGCCTCACCCCCCCCACAAGGCAGTGAAGTGAGCCAGATCCTGCGCCGCCACCGTGTCCTCCACCCACCC
This sequence comes from Actinomortierella wolfii, assembly GCA_016098105.1. Taxonomy (NCBI): domain Eukaryota; kingdom Fungi; phylum Mortierellomycota; class Mortierellomycetes; order Mortierellales; family Mortierellaceae; genus Actinomortierella; species Actinomortierella wolfii. Next base: position 8,185 of record JAAAIY010000396.1, read on the forward strand.
AACCAGCCCTTTTCTTTCTTCTTCTTGCTTAATTGCTTGAAGAGGGTATCGAAGCTACTACTACTACTACTACTACTACTACTACTACTACTACTACAACACACACACGAGCCCTTTTCCTTTCTTTTCGCTTTCGTTCTTGCTGTTTTGGGCTTGGTCGCAGGAGCGTACCTGTGGTGGTTGGCATTCAGTTCATCACCATCACTCTCGCTCGTCTCTCCTTTCATCCTTTGCCTCTCTCTCTCTCTCTCCCCACATCTCATTCTCATTCCCTCCTTCCTCACAGTCATACATATTACAGGAACAGGGCAAGGGTCTTCCACCCCTCTTCCTCTTGCTCCTCCTCTTCCTCTTCCTCTACCTCTACCTCACTCCTCCTCGATATACGCCTTTATCCTTTCCATTCATCCCGCTTTTTTTTTCAACCCTTCCATTCTGGGGCGCATCTGAACCGTCTCCGACTCGCCCTTCCTCCCTGCCCCACGCCACCTTAATCCAAGGCACCCAACCACCATGAGTCAACAAGGTGGAAACATCAAGGTGGTGGTGAGAGTCCGCCCTCTCAACAGTCGAGGCAAGTACCCTTTTTCGCTTTCGCGCAGCTCATCTTGGCTGTTGCTGCACCTGAGCAGACTCGCCCATGTATAATACGTCTTTCTTTCTATGGTTGCATGTAGGCTTGTCATTGTTTTTCTTTTTTTTTCCTACTACCTACGCCTTTTGCGCGTCTTGCTTCGCGACATGGCGCGTTCAACAATAACCCAACTAATGTTTTTTCATTGTCGTTGTACCATGTCAACGCTTTGTGTAAACAACTAATAGAGATTGCAAGAAAGGCGGAATGCATCATCAAGATGGATGGCAACATGACCACCATCCGCAGGCCGGATGGCGACGGTACACAGACAAAGTCGTTTTCCTTTGACCATTCGTACTGGTCGTTTGACAAGAAGGACCCCAACTATGCTGGTCAGGAACGTCTGTACGAGGACTTGGGCGTGGAGCTCTTGAACCACGCCTTCAGTGGATACAACACCTGCATCCTTGCATGTAAGGGATATTATATTTCATGGGCGCTATCCCCGTTGTTTCTTTGGTGGGCAGACTGTTGTGTCCGTTAGGGCCCTAACGTTCAGCTGTCTGTCCAAATGGAAATATATGCAGACATGTTTCTCTTTTTTCTTTGTGTTTCCTAACGTGCCATGAGTTGTTTCCTACTGTGTTCCTTTCTAGACGGTCAAACGGGTAGCGGCAAGTCGTATTCGATGGTAAGAATTACAACAAACAGCAACAACAACAATAGCAACAAAATAGCCGTCGTCGCCAGTTATAGAGACAATGGAAATTACAGTCCTCAAAGGAAACCAGACTCTCCTTTTTCCAACACCCTGCTCCCCTCTCTGATTAATACTTTTTCATTCTCTTGCTTGTCCCCTTGCATACGGCAAATGTTCATTTTTTTTTCTTGTTACTCCTCCTTTTCCTTGCTTTGGACAATACTGATGTTTACCCGATTCACCCTACGCGTCATTTTAGATGGGATACGGCGAAGAGCGTGGCATCATCCCTCTTTCTTGCCATGAGCTGTTCCGTCGGATCGAGGCCAACAAGGACCCGACTCTGTCCTACCGTGTCGAGGTCTCGTACATGGAGATTTACTGCGAGCGTGTGCGCGACTTGCTCAATCCAAAGAATAAGGGACATCTCAAAGTTCGTGAACATCCCTCCCTCGGCCCATATGTCGAGGACCTTTCCAAGCTCATTGTTACATCCTTCCAAGATATCGAGCACCTCATGGACGAAGGCAACAAGGTAAGAGAGTTGTGTCATGCGGAACTTTCGTTACTCATCCAACTGAACAAAACGCCAACAACCCCAACGCCAATAATCCCCACGTACAAAAATTGTGACATTTTTCTCCTAAAATCTTATAGGCTCGTACAGTGGCCGCTACCAACATGAACGAAACATCCAGTCGATCACATGCCGTATTTACCGTATTACTGACGCAGAAGCGATACGACATTGAGACAAAGCTCGAGACGGAAAAGGTGTCGAGAATTTGGTATGCACACACACCCCCTATTCAGATTTCCCAACTGACTGGTTGCAGGACTCATTCAGGGGCTACATGGCATGTTTTTTTTGTTTATATTGCATTGGAAAATAGTTTTGCTGACACCCTTGTCGATTTTTTTTTAATAATGTCAACATTAGCCTAGTAGATTTGGCAGGTAGTGAGCGAGCCAACTCCACAGGTGCGACGGGCGCTCGACTAAAGGAAGGCGCCAACATTAACAAGTCCTTGACGACCCTTGGTAAAGTCATTTCTGCTCTTGCCGACGCATCGGGCGCTTCAGGAACAGTCAAGAAAGGCACTCGCAAGGCTCAAGAGACATTCATCCCCTATCGTGACTCGGTAGGTATCATTCATGGTGATTATATCGACGATTCTTGGCTTCTTTTGGAATAAATTGTAGCATACTAATGAAAGCACCGCATTTGATTATTTTTCTTTTCGTTGGACATAGGTCCTGACATGGCTTTTGAAGGACTGCTTGGGAGGAAATTCCAAGACGACCATGATTGCTGCACTCTCACCGGCTGACATCAATTTTGACGAAACACTGAGTACACTTCGATACGCTGATCAAGCCAAGCGCATCAAGAATAAGGCTGTTGTCAATGAGGATCCAAATGCCAAGCTCATTCGCGAGCTCAAGGAGGAACTGCAGGAGCTGCGTTCCAAATTGCAGATCTACGATCCTGCAGCTGCTGGACCAAACTTGAAAGCTGCGGACGATATTGTCACCATCACCGACTTGCATGGTAACTCGAGGACACTGACCAAGGAGCAGCTTTTGGATGAAGTCCAAGCGTCGGAAAAGATCATGGCTGAGCTCAACGAGACTTGGGAGGAGAAGCTTCGCAAGACACAGGAGATCCAACTCGAGCGAGAACGAACTCTAGAAGAGCTCGGCATTTCAGTCGAGAAGGGCGATGTCGGCGTCCATACACCCAAGAAGATGCCTCATCTTGTGAATCTGAACGAAGATCCGCTCATGTCCGAATGTCTTGTCTACCAGCTCAAACCAGGAAAGACTCAGGTCGGACGACTAGGATCCGACACGCCTGCCGATATTCGACTCTCGGGCACCAATATTGGCGACCAGCACTGCTACTTTGAAAACGTCGATTCGGTAGTGACGCTCTACCCTGGAAAGAACACCATGACGATGGTGAACGGTCTGCGCATCAGCAAACCCAAGCGTCTGCGGTCGGGTTTCCGTGTGATCCTCGGTAATTATCACGTTTTCCGCTTCAATCACCCAGAAGAAGTGCGACGGGAGCGAGAATCCATTCAACAAAATACCCCTTCTTCTAGCATGGTCTCATCCCCCGTCACTCGGCAACAAGGAGGCAGTCAAACTCAATCGAATGGCATGGAAGATGACCGGCCTGAGGATCGACCCGATTCTCCCATGTCATCGGCCTCTGCGGCATCCGAGTTTGTAGACTGGGATTTTGCGCGCAAGGAGGCTGTTGGCCGTGCACACATGATGTCCGAGGCGACGATCAACCAGCTCAAGGATCAGGAGCTCGATGTATTGTTTGAAAACATTGCCAAAGTGCGCTATTTGCGCAAGAGCGCACGTTCTGAGAGCAGGGCAGGGTCAGCCTTTGACGATGATACCGAATCTCGATCTTCACGGCTGTCCATGATTGATCGATGGACGGGTGAGAATGCCATTGAAGAAGAAGGTAGTCCCAAGAACTCGCTCGAGAACTCGGCATGGGCATTGAAGGAGAAGCTTCGGATTACTCAAGAGGAAATGCAGCAACAGATGGAGCAACAACGCAAAGAGTATGAAGCCAAGATCCAGAATCTGACAGCTGCCGAGGCCAAGTCGGATGAACTGTTGCAGGAAAAGGCCGCCATTGAAGAAAAGCTCCGATTGGCACAGGAGGAACTCATGGCCAAGTTGGAGAAGCAGCGTGAAAAGTATGAGGACAAGATGAAGCGCATCTCGCTCGCTAGCATGTCGAGTCAAGGCATGGATGAAGCGCAGCTCAAGGCGACTCTTCTTCCGCTCTACACGGATGAGGAAATGGCTTTAATTAAGAAGACTCTTGGCAAATGGCGGGAGCATCGCACTGTTCAGATGGCCGAGACGATTTTGACGAGCGCTGTGCTGATCAAGGAAGCCAACATCATCAGCCGAGAGCTTGGAAAACATGTCGTGTACCAATTCACCATCATTGAAGCCGGCCCCTTTGCCAACCCTGTTTCGTTCTGGGAAAGCACTGCCGGTCTGCAGCAGTTCAACGAGGACGAGGACACGTCACTTTATGCGCTCAAGCGACCATGCGTGGGCATCAAGGTGATTGACAACAAACACCACTCCATGTACACGTGGTCGCTGGATAAATTAAAAGTACGATTGCATCGTATGCGGAACCTGTACAACTTTGTCGACCGGCCCCAATACCGCAAACATTTTAATATGGAGGACCCATTCTACGAGTCTCCGAGCCCACGATACACCTTTATTGGTACGGCTTCTGTAGCATTGAGGAGCCTGATCAAGATGGTCTTTCAGGAGAGTGTTGTTCCCATCATCTGTCGGCGCACAGGCAAAACGATGGGTAAATGTCGTGTTGCTCTAACACCCCTTAGCCATAGCGATGCCAATGTCAGAAACCGAGCAGGCGCAAGGTCACCCCGTTCACCGCTGTCGCCAATGTCACCCACTTTCCCCAATTCATCTGTCAGAATGAGCAATGGCCGGCAGAGCCGTGATCTCAGCCCTGCCACACGGACGGCCTCGCACCGCAACTCTCGCCACAGCATGCTCAGCCATGAAATACCCAACGGTGCTGCCCACCCGTCATCGGGCAGTGCTGGTAGTGGCAATAATAGTAGTAGTGGTAACAACAATGGCATCGTTGTGAGTGTCAGCGATCAACTGTTGTTTGAGATTTCGCTCGTGGCGATCGAAGGACTTTCGGAGCAAGAATATACCCAGGTGCATGCCCAGTTCCGTCTCTCAAACTTTGGAGGCGCTGCACCCAACACGGCAGGTGACAAGGTGTTTGCTGCCGAACCAGTGCATGGCTTTGAAGACGGTCCAATCTTCTTTGGGTTCTCTCAGACGCTCTCGATGACAGTAACGCCAGCAATGTACGAAGTCCTTGCCAAGGGTTCGCTTCACTTTGAGGTGTTTGGCCAAGCGCGCACGGCAACCTTGGAGGCGTGGGAGAAGTGGGACATGGACCAAGAACTGGCGGCACAAGCAGAGCAGGATGCAAAGGAGCATCCAGCGAAAGCAAATGGCGGAACAACGATGCAGATTCGCGGAGCAGCAGATTCGGGCCTTCCAAACACGCTCAAGGAGCGGCGATCGGAGGATGAGCTGATGATGGAAGAACGACATGATGTGCTGGCACATGTTCAAGTGTGTGAGCTTGCTCCAAATGGCGAGTACATGCCTGTGCAAGTCATCTCGAGCTCTTCGATCGACCCGGGCACATTCCAGTTGCGACAGGGTTTGCAGCGACGGATTGTGTTGACGCTGTCACATACTTCTGGTCGTCAGTTCCCTTGGAGTCGAGTGTCGGCCATCCAGCTGGGTAAAGTCCGACAGCTGGACAACAAGGGCCGGATCACCGAGTCGAATCCGCGGGAGGACATTGCGTTGAATCTTGTTCCTGGCCAGTCGGTCGAGTACCCAACCGATGGCTCGAGCGTGCTGGTGGTTCAGGCATCATGGGATAGTACACTACACGACTCGATCTTTTTGAACAGAGTGACAGCCTCAAACACCAAGGTTCTGCTGACGCTGACCTGGGCAGTGGAGGCCGATCGCTGTGTGGAACCCGTCAAGTTTACAATGGATATTTCCCTCCAGATCCAAGACCGAGATGCTCGCGCACCTTCCAAGTTGACATCCCTCTTGTCGTCGACGCGACTGCTGTCCAAGGTCAGTGGGCTGTTCTTGTTGACGCTCAAGCCATTGATCGCCAAAAAGGTTTCAGAGTTGTGGCGCATGAACACTGCAAGCAAGTATGTCCGAGGCGAAGAGTTTTTGGCAGGATGGAAGCCCCGTGGCGTTTCACTGGTCAACGCGTTCCGGGCGACACAGGAGCGTGTCGAGCGGCGTGAGCAGGTGGAATGGACGCGGCAACTGATGGTGATGGAGAACATTGAAGCGCCTGTGGCATCATCGTCGAAACCTTCAGCAGAAAAGAAGAATGCAGAGGGCGAAGAGAAGGAGGAGGAGCCGTTGAGTGAGGAAGCCAAGAAGGTTCTGCAAAAGGCATTGACGCTGTGGCAGCACAAGACTGTGCCGATCGAGGATGTCAAGATTAGCCAAGACCCACCGTCGTTGGAGGTGGATGATCCCGAGGCAGTCAGGCAGACGCGGCCGACGCCCAAGATGCAGGCCGAAGTGAAGCTGATGACGAAGAGCGACAATGTGTCGAAGAAAGGATACCTACACTACCCGGAATCGCGGGACGATGTGTGGATCAAGCGGTGGTTTGTGATCCGACGTCCTTACATGTACATTTATGCAAACAACTCGGAGCTCGAAGAACTGGCAGTCGTCAACCTGACACATGTCCGTGTCGACTACAAGAAGGATCTGGAAGAAATGCTGAACGTAAGTGCTTCTTTGATCACCACTAGTGGTAGTTTTTTTTGCTTGATGTATGTTTGCTTGTCGTCTAATGCGCACCCGTGTATAACATTTGGATTCTATTTTGGAATGACCACGCCAATGAATATATAGCGCCGATTTGTGTTTGCAATCTATACAAGCAACAATGCATATCTCTTCCAAGCACCCAACCGCGACGAGATGTGCCTGTGGTTGAACCATCTGGATCAGTTCTTTAATGTCTCCCAAATTCCTCTTTGAGAAAAAAGAAAAAGGTGGATTTACATTTTTTTACTTGATGCTTTTTTTTTGTTCTTTTTTTTTTCTTTTCACACCCAACCCCACGCTCTTTCCTTGATGCGATAATCAAACAAATTTCTCCTAACAAATGATGTATGTAACATAGAAACAAAATATGCTCACAATGCAAATAAAGAACGAAAAAAGGGTAACAACCATAATGGCAATGGTTAGCTGCGAAGACATGGCATTGATTGAAGAAACGTGCTGAGAAATAAACAAAGAGAGAGGGCATTGCGAAGACGCCGATGGGGGTACGGAGGATCTAGCCAACCATATTGTAAAATATGCTCAAAGTCTGTGTTGAGAGAAAAAAAAAACAAGAGAATGACTCGAACGTGTATCAAAGGGTGTGAGTGACTGCTGCTCCAATTTTTTTTCCGCTATAAAAGCGCAATATCAAGACTTTTTTTTGGCTCAGGAACCACTCAGCTGCCGTTTAGCGTGCGACATATCGAAAGGACCCTTCCGCTCACTCTCACTCTTCACTCCCCATTCTCTGTTCATTTACTCAAGCGCGCCCATTCTACTCATTCATCCCATCCACCTTTCAAAGAACAATATAACAAAAATGGCCTCCCTTTTGACTCTGACTCGCTCTTCCTCTTCGCTCTCGGGCCGCCTTGCAGCAGGTACCCCGCTGGCGGTGATGCGTTCATACTCCACCAAAGCTCCGCCAGCATGGTCGAGCCTTCCTGCCAATAAGCAGCGTCTGATCCCAACCTCTGGTACATACCCCAAGGGCTTCCGTGTCTCGGGCGTGTCGTCCAAGGTCAAGAAGACTGGCGCAAAAGATCTTGCGGTGATCAGCTCGGAATACCCTTGCTCAGCCGCTGCAGTGTTTACCAAGAACGTGTTCAAGGCAGCGCCCGTACAGATCTCACGCGCACGCCTGGACGAGAACCAAGGACAGGGCATCTATGGCGTGGTGACCAACTCTGGATGCGCCAATGCTGTTACGGGGCAACAGGGTCTTGAGAATGCCAAGCAGATGACCGAGGCACTGGACGAGATGCTCGGTGTTTCCAAGGGCGCGTTGGTCATGTCGACGGGCGTGATTGGACAGCATTTGCAGATGGATAAGATCGTACCCGCGATCCACAAGGAGGCCAAGGCAGCACTCGGCAGCGACCACGAGCACTGGATGGACTGTGCAACCGCCTACATGACCACAGATACCTTTCCAAAACTGCGTTCCAAGGTCTATGAGCTGCCCGAGTCCAAGGTCCAGTACCGGATCGCGGGTATCACCAAGGGCGCGGGTATGATCCACCCAGACATGGCCACGTTGCTCGGCACCATGGCCACCGATCTCGGCGTCGAGGCCAAGTTGCTGCAAAAGGCCCTCACCCATGCCGTGGATCGCTCGTTCAATGCTATTTCGGTGGACGGAGACATGTCGACCAACGACACGATTGCAGTGCTCGCCAATGGCGCTGCCACCGATGGCAAGATCACCGTCGATCGCGAGGATGGCGCTGATTACCGTGCCTTCCGGGATGCTCTCACCGAGTTTTCACAGGAGCTGTCGCAGCTGGTCGTCCGCGATGGTGAGGGCGCCACCAAGTTTGTCAAGGTCACTGTCGAGGTATGTGTTTTTAGTGTTGTGTATAAAAATATAGCTCTTTATCAGGACCCCCCTTCTGTGTTAAGAGATCAACAGACTAATGCCAGCATACTAATAATAATAATAACTCCCTTCCTTCCCATCTTTCCACTAACTACTAGGGTGCCCCGACTTTTGATGCAGCCAAGACAGTGGCATCGACGATTGCGACATCGAGCCTGGTCAAGACGGCGCTGTACGGTCAGGACGCCAACTGGGGTCGCATCCTGTGCGCTACTGGATACTCGGGTGTGAAGGAGATTGATCCCAAGAAGGTGTCGGTCAGCTTTGTGCCCACGGACGGCTCCGAGCCACTCAAGCTGTTGGTGAATGGCGAGCCCGAGCAAGTGGACGAGGCGCGTGCCAGCGAGATTCTCAAGATGGAGGACCTGGAGATTCGCGTCGAGCTGGGTCTGGGCCAGGAGACAACCTCCTATTGGACTTGTGACTTGTCGCACGAGTACATCTCCATCAATGCTGACTACCGCTCGTAAAAAAGAAATAAAAAATTCTATGGAAAGATTGGAAAAAATAATAATAAAAAAAGTATCACATAAATTTGCAATGACAATGATGAAAGAGATGGATTTTGTAGTTTAAATCCACCTTTTTTAGTTTAAAGAAGGAGAAAAAAAAAGGGTTGGCATCATGGGTTATCATGAGGTCGTTTGCATGGTAAGGGGAGAGGCGGGAGGAGTGAAGGGCAGTGACAAAAAAGAAAGGTGTGAGAGGAGGTGGAGGTGGGAGGGAGTAGGTAGAAAAGGAGCATATGGAGAGATAACGCGCTTGATGACAGTATATCGCAAACTTTTCCATAGACGTGTAGTAGAGTTAAACCAGTGCATGAGACGTTCGTGACAACGTGCAGACCGAGAGACAGAGCCAGCGAAAACAGAATGCAACATCCGAGGCATTACGGTCCAAAGAAAGTCTGCCCGTGCAGAATCGGTAGAGCCTTTATGGAGAGAAAGCTCATACACACACAAAAACAGAGCAAGACTGAAATGGCAGAGAGAGTGAGAGAGAGAGAGAGAAAAAAAAATAACACCTGTTTTAGCCTTTGCCCTACACTCTTCGCTCCACAATGACATGTTGTTGGTGTGTTGGCTAACAACAGCCCAAGTTCCCTTGGGTCTGGTTAAACAAATCTCTCGATGATTGCATTCAACTCCCCTTTCCCCTGGCAATCACCATCATGTCACCCAACTCTATTGAAGATAAGCATATACTCTGGGGGGGGGTTGTGAAGGTGTAGGGGGATGGTCAGCCTGACCTGACACTCCCCTTCCTTTCTTTCTTTCTCACATTCAATTGCCTTTAGATCCCCCCCCCACAAGGTACATACAATTACAATGGAAATCTTGATGCGATGGCCCGACAATCGGACAAAATGTGAGCATACATTTTGTATTAGACAAAGAGAGAGACGGAGACAGACAGACAGACAGACAGACAGACAGACAGACAGACAGAAAGTTTATGCCATATAAAAAGGTACCAACCTAGCCCCTTTGGTGCTCTCTTCTCTCCTACTGTTTTTTTTTTTCTTTTCCTACCTGTCCTCTCTTTTCTTTCTTTTTTTCTAGTCTTTTTCGTCATGCTCCTTATTCGCTGCATACCTCTCGTCAATCTCTACGACAACCTCTTCCTCCTTTCCTCTTCCTCCCTCTACATCCTCGCTCTTCAACGTTCAACAGCAACCACACCCTGACGCTCTTTTTCTCTTTTCCTTTTTTCTCACGTCCGCACACTCTCTTTATTTTTTGCATCTCGTCTTCTTCTCCTCTTACCCACCCACCTGCAATAATCTTTTTTTACGTTCTTCAGTTCTTTCAGCTATTGAGAACGAGTGCAGGCCCCCCTCCATCCACTGTAGAGTACACACAAGGAGAATTCATCGACAAAAATAAGAAGAGACACTGGCAACACCATCCCATACACTGAACACACACATACACACACACACGTGAGGATTATCATCACCCCACCCACCCACACACAACACACATAACCTCCCCTCATAAAATTTAACCCAAAATAATAATTGCAATCAGATCATGGTTAAATTGGCATGTTTCTCCAAAAACGACCCGGAGCCACTGTTGATCGTCCTCAAGCTACTTGTCTTTCTGGTGGCAGCAGCGTGTGTGGCCAGCGACGTCTTGTTCTTTATGCGAAGCACACCCGAGAACTATGGCCTGCTCATCTGGCGGCTACCCCTCGAGTCGGCCGTGTGCCTGACCTATTTGTTGTCGCTGCTGAACCAAGGATGGCATCGGATACGACACAAGCACAAGACCATTGGCAAGCGTCGGTTATTATGGATGGCACCCGTGATCATTGCCCTCGTCGCACTCGTCGTGGCAGATATGATCCGAGAGATGAGCCGGATTGTGCGATGGCGTGAAGATCATGGCAATGTACAGGGGTTGTCTGTCATGGCAGCTGATGGTGATGGTAGCAGTAATAGTAATGGTGGTGGCGGCAATGTACGACCAGATCCAGCCGCGGCCAATGAGAACGCCGTGACACAATTTTGGACGTGTGCGCTGACGAACGAGTTTTACAAGACGGCGAGCACAGCAACCAAGATACAACATGGACCGGAGAGCAATGTTGGCGGATGGACAGGGTATTGTGTGCCACGCAATTTTGGCTGGTGCGGTGGCCTGGCCTTGGCCGTGGTGTTTTTGGCAGATGTCACATATTCATACGCCAAACGGCACCAGCTTCAGGCCAAGAACGAGATGGCGATGAAACGAGAACAGGAGGAGCAAGAGTGTCATAGTAGTAGTGGCAGCAACAGTAGTAGAAGTAGTAGTCATGGTGGCAGAAGGAAAGAGGCCGAGGCCCATGCCCTGACTAATGTCACTTCAGCACACTCCAGAACAGCAGACAACCTTTTGGCATAGCGCATAAGCACAAACATATATAAACCATTCACTCCTTTTGTTTGATTTTCTCTCAAAAACATCGGTCTTTCTTCTCCTTCTGTCGCATGTATACGTACATACATTATAACATTTTCTCGGGTTGTTGCATCCTCCAAACATCCACAATCTCCAAACTCTGAGCTTGCTCGCCCAACAAACAAAAAATAATCGTACACTTCATCACTTTAAACGAGATATAATCAACCAATGGTCTCACAGTAACAGCATCAACCCAGGTGTAGGGGTGGCTAAGCGAGTTCAGATAGGGAGAAAAGGGCTATGTGGTGTGGGGATAACTTTTGGGAGATGTGTTGCAAAGAGAGAGCATTGTAAACTTTTTTTGAGTCTATATACTTTTAAGGGAGGGGAGGAGAGGGGACTGCTGAAACTTTTCTCCTTCTGTTCGATGGATTCTTCTCACTCTTCCATCCACGGATACCCTGTGTCTGTGTCTGGTCTGGTCTTTGGGTCTTGTCCATCCCAAAAAATGCAGTCGTCAGCTGAAGGCACTCCCCTTCCCTTTTTATACCACGCCAAAAACCATAGAGTGGTATAAACAGATGATGCTTCCCTTTTCGACAAATAACGTGTTCATTGTCCCAGTGGGTCTGTCATGCCTTTTTGCCTAAAGACCTAGAGAAAGACGAGAGAAAGAGAAAGAGGGAGAGGATTGTTTTGTGGCTGCAAAGCACCCATTGTTTATATGGACCGAATCGAATCGAATCGTAATCAAAGGCCCTGTTACTTACCTGGTAAAAAAGTCTGGGTGGGTGGGCCAATGTTTGCGTCCTCTTGTTTTTGTCTATAGACACTACTCGTGTGCATGCCATATTTCTCTTCTCCTCCTCTCTCTCAATTTTTTGTTTCTCTTTCTCTTTTTCTCTTTCTCAACACTTGTTTCTTATTGCTACCTCACACCTATCCGTTTATACCCAGCTGCTGCACAAACCCTTTGTACCTTTTCTCTCTCTCTCTCTCTCTCTCTTTCTCTTCTTCTCCCTCCATCCTGTTGTATCTTCACAATCTGCACTGTACTGCACTCACCCCACAACGCACCAAGAACCCTTGAAGACTCTCCACCACCCCCCTTCCCCACCTGATTCTTTCTCCTTAATCCACCCTTGTTTTGTCTTTTTCACTCGCATCTCTTACTCTCCCCCCACCCACTCAAACTTGCGCAACTGCAACTCTTGATTGTCGCACCAACTTCCAACACTAAACACCCACAAAGAAGCACCTCATACCAATCAAAAACATCAAAGTCGACAAAAACATCACCATCCTATTAATCGCCACTACTTCTCAGCCCAACTTTTTTTTTCTTTGGAAACACACAAAAAGACACACACATAATATATACAAAAACACACACAAAAAGAAAGGGAGAGAATGAGCCCCCTGGCACCGTTACGGAACCATCCATACCGGACGTCCAACGTACTCCAAGGCCTTGTAGCGTTTCTAGCGCTGTTCTGTGGGATCAGTGACTCGATCGCGATGGCGATCGAGGGCCCGTATCTGTACATTGGCCGCATTCCATGCGAGTTTGTCATTTTCTTCATCTACGCTGCGTCGTTGCTGCAGAACGCTTGGACAGCATTCGGTGAACGGCGGTTGTACCATGCGCAAAAGCGGCGTTGTTTACGGCTAGGATGGTCGCTCCCCGTCGTGCTCGCACTGGTCTTTGTCTGGATCGCCGAACTGTATGGGACCGCAGTGGCCGTGTCCCGTTGGAACAATGACCAACAGGAGCGAGAGGCGACAGCACCAGGGTTTGAGGATTACCATGCCAACATGTGGCACTGCTTGCCGGCCGAACATCATTGTGTGCCAAGAAACATGGCGTGGTGCGGTATCGTGGCACTCGTGATTGCGTTTGTGGCAGATGGTACGTTTCATTGGCGCAGGAAGTGGCCACAGGACGAGGCGGAATATTGGGAGTGGTTCCCGCATGATCGACGACTTGGCGCCGGTGGGGTGGCAGGATATTCAGCAGGAGCAGGAGCAGCAAGTGGTGGCACTGGAACAGGAACTACAGCAAGAGGAACCTTGCCGCCAATGGGGTTGGGTATCATCGACAATGGTGGTAGTGGGCCAGATGGCCAGGGTGGCGAAGGCAAGGATCGTCACTATTATCGGCTTGAAGATGTCAAGAGTACAACTGCATAGTACTTTTTTCAATCAACAAAAACAACAAGAGAAACAGGGCAAAACAGGGCTGAAATCTTTTCTCTGGGCCTTTCATCTGCATGTTGAACCAGCAAA
>JAAAIY010000397.1:0-21786 GCA_016098105.1 Actinomortierella wolfii
CCTATGAAGCTCACCATTACTTTATTTTTTGTCTTCACTTTTAGTTAGGAAAAGACAAACTCTGAGCCAAGGGCACTGGGTAGGAAAAGTGGTACTTTTTTTGCTGTTAGAGTATATAGACCATGTAGAGTGGTTCTAGTTGTCTATGTGCTATCACAAAATAAACTACTCATATGCTTTAGTCTATGTATGCTAAAAAAATTGAGAAGATTTGGTGATAAATAACAGTTGTGTATTCGAAGATTGAGTCCACCCATCTACCACTTTTGTGAAAGGATGCGTTTTTTTCTGTTAATAAAGTAGATAATATATGCCAACTATTATGCTTGGTTATACTTTTTTAAACCTCTTTTTCATTGCTGCCTTCGCCCAATTCTTTACTCGTATTCACCTAAACCTTTGCCTCCACCTGGACAAGATGTCCGCTTTGAACTCAACCGCTGCATTTTACTTACACTTTTTAGTACACTACACGAGTTGGTTCACTTTACAACTACCACCAAATCTTCGCAATTTTTATAGCATAGACTAAAGCATAAGAGTAGTTTATTTTATGATGGCCCATAGACAACTAGAACCACTCTACATGGTCTATATACTCTAGCAAAAAAAGTTCCACTTTTCCTACCCAGTGCCCTTGGCTCAGAGTTTATCTTTTCTTAAATAAAAGCGAAGACCGAAAAATTAAAGACCGTAATGGTGAGCCTCGCTGGCTAACACATAACCGTACAACTTCCTTGATGTTATTACTCTACACATGTAGAGGCTCACAATCACATTGGTGAAAGGTAGTCGCAGTCAGACCCCCACTTAAGCCCAACGAGGAATGGACCCGAAAGGAGGAGGAACACATCTAATGGGGACTTGGGCTAGATTACTCGGACTAGAATGGTCATCTTCCTGCACTCAGTCTTCTCCAAACATATCTAAAGTAGGTACGACCAATATGAGCAGGTCGGTTAGATCTCAACTATGGTGTATGTGCAAAAAATATATGTATATGAGGACAGACATTGCAGGTACTACCATTGCCATTTACTGAAAAACAATATGTCATATATTAAAACCATGGGACATTCTATCTCTCCTATGTTGTGTTTTGTGTTAAAAAATACGCCACTGAACTTCGTTAACGGCCGACTCAAGAAATGAAAAAAACAGAGGTAAGCCATACAGATACCAATTTTAAAATGAAAAGGACAAATTCCTTTATTCTTCTTTTTCGGGTTAATCGAGTCCTTGAGCTATTTTCTAAAGGAACAGTATTTTTTTATCCTTTTAAGACTTGTTGGTGAGCTCAAGACCTGCCGAGATGTCCTGGAACTTGGAGATATTGCGTAGGAACCAATCACCATAGCGATGGCCAACCTTGGACTCGGAGATATGAATCATATCTCCCTTTAAGCAAAGGTCGAGATCGGATGTGGACGTGACCTCGCCCCCCAAGAGTGTGCCCTGGACCCACTTGACCTGGCGGCTCCGGATCTTGGCCACCGTCAACAGGTGGCGGAGCTCATTAGCCTCAATCTCGAGGAATGATGCCAGCTTGTCGACACTCATGGTCGAATACAGGATGAGGTACAACTACAGTGTGGGCAGCAATAGCGAGTGCTGAACATGGCTCATGAAGATCTTGTAGTAGCGCTGAATGGGCTCAAGGGAGAAGTGTTGAGGAAGTTGGGATCGTCCAGGTTGGGAACGTTGGCGAAATAAACTTAAGGCAGGCAAACATGAAGAGATCCCCAAAGACAGGTAGGGCCTCCCCAGGACGAGCCATCTTGTTGGACTGCTTGTACATAGGTCGCGAAGCATATTCACCAGCAGCCTCGAGCAAATCATCACCATTCTTGCAGACCAACAGCTGCTCAATAATGCGTCAACGAAAACAAAACGTCAAAAACTGAGTAGCACGACCAGATTTGGGGGTTGTCGCGCAGAAGTGCCAGCTCCTTCTCGCTCTTGTTCTTGATGCGGTTGCTGAAGTTGCAGAACGACTGGAACTAGTAGATGAACTCGGCAATGATATCCCATAGTCACTGGTTGGGGAGCTCCAATGCGACAGGTCCATCCGAGTCTATTTACATAACAAAAAATAGGGATGTAACTACAAACTGTTAGTATCATTTTCCTCGAGCCCCTGCCTGTTCCTTCAGATTACTCAGTTCGTCTGTATGGTAACGTTTATATTGCGTAGTTATAAAATACCTATCAATAGTTATTCGTCGCTGAGTGGAGGACACTTGGCCGCCTACAACTGAATTGCCGCCACATATACGACACTGATTGTTTATTGCCAGGAGCCTCGTTGTGATCAAGGAGAGAGCTGGGTGGAGCAGAGTGTAAGTATAATCGCATATACCACATTTCTACATAGCCAAGCCAGTACGACATAAAATAGCAATATGGGGCATCCGTCTAGGGTCGTAATGCCGAGTACTTACCTCGACGTATCCGCCAAAATGTCGCAATGCACTTGCCCAGCATCTCACTGCGCCAAAGGCCGCCAAGTGCTAACCATAGTGCATTCGCAAAAGGCCGCAATGCACCTGTCCATGGTCATAGGGAAACTCACTGCGCCAAAGGCCGCCAAGTGAGTATTAAACGCGTTGCACTTCACTGCGCCAAGGGCCGCCAAGTGAGTGCTAACCATAGTGCATTCGCCAAGGGCCGCAATGCACCTGTCCATGGTCATGGGGGAAACTCACTGCGCCAAAGGCTGCCAAGCGAGTGCAGAAGTAGGATATTTTCGTGTTCAAAGCATAATGTGACAAAATGCAAACAGGAAGAAAGAGTATGTGTATATACGTATGTAAGTTTGTGTGGTGTTGAACATGTATTGAAAGATGGATTGCAAATGAACCCTTGACAAGAGGTCAAATGAATGTCATTCTGCATCAGCCACAATTTTAAAGTAAAGTGCCACTGGGAACGCTTAAACCTTATCCGTCTCTTGATACAGAGGAGTTGCACAACATCCTTTGGCTCTTCCACTGAGCGTTGCGAAGAAATCTATAGACTGTTACCTTCCAGTTCATTAACTAGAAGCTTCTCGTGACTCCTTTCAAGGAAAGAACATTGTGGCTCGCAAAGTGTCGCGCTCTTTGACCTCACTACATAAGAGAAAAGGTAGAGGGAAAATAACTAGCACACTTCTATTTATTCTCTATCACTAGCGTACCCGCGGCAGCCTTTGCTCGCTGTACATGAGAAGGAAACGAATGACTCAAGATAATGTATTTGTTCATCATTCGGCTTAAACTATGCTGTATGTAGTGTCTATGGATACATGCTCTCATGACTTTGACTGCTCCTTTACCTCACCAAGTAGAACATGAACATGATCGAGTATCTTGATTCATTATATCCACAAGTACGATCTACTGTATATATCACCCAGATGCCGTTGCACTTCTGCATTCCCTTGGTCTGCACTCTTGCGGTACCATGCAACAGCCTTAGCATTGTTCCGTTCGACCCCCTGGCCTTTCTCAAATGCGCGTCCAACCAATACTTCCGCCAATGTGTTTAGCTGAGTTTCAGTCTTACGGTACCAAACTAGTGCTTCGACATCGTTCTGTTCAACTCCACGACCGCTCAGATACATTAATCCAAGACGTCGCTGCACTATTGTATTCCCTTGATCAGCGGCCTTACGGTATCATGCTACTGCTTTGACATTGCTCCGTTCAACTCCACAGCTGTCACTATACATATCACCCAGATATTGCGGCGCAATTACATACCCTTGCTGAGCTGCTTCGTGGAACACATTTGCTACTCCACCCTCCCTGAGTTTATAATTCACCTTTCACAGAAATAACAAGCGTTTAACCACTTCATGAGCCTGAGCTGCTGCCTTAAAATACCATGATAGAGCCTTGGGCAGATCCTCTCGAATGCCCCGGCCTGATTTATACAACATACCCAGCTCGACTTGCGTATGCGAATGACCTTGTTCAGTTGCACTACGAACCATTCAAAAGCCTTGATGTCACCCATTTCGACTCCTTGACCATTGTTGTTGTATATAGGCTATAAACAAAGGAGGAAATAACAAAAAAAATGAAGCTTGCCCGTTGGTTGGCCCATGGGGATTCTGCTCGTCATTACTACGGATGAGCGAGGGAAAAAGCGCCAATGTCAAAATATCCCCACATTTGCCCAGTTTTGTCTGTTAGTTCGTTAATAAAATAAAATAAAATACATCAAATGTATCAAATGTGATACATTTTCATCCAAAAACTGCGACTTTATTATTTCATTCACCTTACAAGTCACCACTTCTCAGGTCACTCATAGCCAAACTAATAGCAACCATCTCGTCACCTCCAGCTCGCTGCAAGTAAATGAGTAGTCGATCGCGATCGACGTGTGGCAAAACATCGCTCAATTTATCAAGGCTCTGTTCCCACAGAGCTTCACTGATGTTCATCGTCATGATCGACCCTTGAGTCTCCATCATCATACCACCGCCACTGCCGCTGCTACTGCCGCCCGCAGACAAGGGCGAGGTCAGAGGTGAGGTTGGACCATGAGTAGAAAGACTCAGCCCAAGTTTGGATGCGCGCTTATCCGATTTATCTCGACGGAACGACTTTTTAAAGCCTAGGCTATCGTACCCATCCTTTTTCTTCTTGCTCGACTTGGGCGAAATGCCATTGTTCGAGTCGTTCGCCAAGTTGGCCGTGGATGAGGCTGGCCCAAGCGCGAGTGACGAAATGTTCATGGTGGATGGTCCATACCCAGCAAATGTCAGTGGTCGCGTCATTCCTCCTCCACCACCTTCACGGGGAGTTGGGGGGCTAGCGTTCATCGCAGCAGCCCGCAATGCTAGCGCTGATCCTGGCTGGATGTTGAAACCGCCCTCAGGAATGATAATAGGAGACGTCAGTGGCGAATAGATTTCCTTGCTCGTCGTCTCGTCAGCGAGGGGAATAGAGAGACCACCGCTACCTTGAGCTGAGACTGGGTTATAGGCCGAGTCCCTCGCCATCGTTGTCGTTGTTGTCGCTAAAGACAACCGCGTGCCTACCATGCCGGCTGCGCCCATGCTGTCCGGTGTGGAGGCTGAGATGGGGGACTCGATCGCCAAAGCCTGATGTTCAGCAAGAGAAGTCAATGTGGTGCTTACCATCATGCTCATTGGGCGTCTTCTTGTGCCGAACTGCGACGTGCTGTGTGAGAGAGTAGATGACATCGAAGGTGCCATGCTGCTACTTCCTGTGGATGCTGTTGTGGGCGTTGCTGACGATGTCGATGATAGAGAAGATATCGATGTCGACCTTGAAATCTCATGCTTGTGCCCACTTCCGTCGATATTGGATCCTGCTCCGCTCAATGAGGGCAGTGTAGCTGACCGAACACCATTATCATTGAAGCTGCTAAACCCGCTACTGTTCGTAAAGCGGTCGGGTGACTCGGTGCCTGGGCCAATTAGGGACCGACGACGACTGCTGACAGAGTTAAAATTGGGAGATAGGCTCTGTCTATCTCCAGTGCCACTGCTTCCAATGTCCATAAAGCTGTGGCGATGGTTGGCTGGATGAGACGATTCTGGAAGATCAAGTGATGCTCGTCCTCGTCCTGATCCAGGTTCATCACCTCCAGGTCCGCTAATGGAATGCCTCTGCCGGTTACCTGCAGGATTCATTGTAGCGACAAGTGGGCTGGTATCGCCAGATACTGGAGTTCCCATGCTGGATGAGCGCTGAGGGGTGACATACATAGGTCCTTGCTGTTGCTGACGCTGGTGCTGCTGGTAGTATTGGTGGAAGGACTCTCGCTGACTGCCATATGATGACGACAGCGGAGGTCCCGAGGGTGCCATACCTCCTTGCGGTGCCTGCGGCTGTTGTGGTTCTTGTGGATGCTGCTGGTGCTGCTGAGCGGAGTACGTGCGCGCGCGCTGTGATGACCAGGATCCAAGCTCAACAGCCGACCTTGTCGTCTTTTGTTTGTAAAAGGGGCTCTCAACGCCTCCATTCTTGTATCTGTCTGAAGAAGGAGTTGAAGCTCGGATGCTCTGCTGGCTGTGAGTCGACATGGAGCTACGGCGACCATCCTCGGCCAACGGTGATGTCGACGCGCCGCCGCCAGCGGCTGAAAAGCCTTGTGAAATCTCCATTGACAGTCGCTTTCCGGCGTTCTTAATCTTGGCACGCGCGCCTCCAACAAACGAACTGGCTGTGGTCGACGACACAGTTCCAAAGCCCATTCCACTGGCTGAGAGTGGTGTCGAAGCTGACATGGGACTACTAACGCTAGCCGGTGATGTCGCATTCCAAGTCTGGTTATTGTTGTAGTACATTTGACTGATGTCCTTGGAGGTTCGGCGTCCCGCCATGGCGTATTCCTGCGCCTTTTGCGCATTAGTGACGAAGGCTGGAGGGTTCTTCATGAGCTCTGGGCGGTCCTGCATCATACTTCGAAGGATCCAGACGTCGAGTCCTGTACGCGCCTTTGCAAAGTCGTGGCATGCTTGTGCTATTTTTTTTTAAAAAAAAGGAGATTTTTGGTATTAGTCTTCCTTGAACTGAATAATTGTTATATTTTTCGTTGAATTCATAAAGAGTATCACACTTTACCATATGCCTGATTTCGCTCCGCCAGCGTCATCTTGCGTACACGAAAAGCTTTAAGCGGGATGGGGCGGATACTTTGATCAGGGAAGACCAGCCGCTCAGGGCGGACTTTGATAATACCTTCCTTACTAACCTCCACCTCCTTGTTCCTGTCCTGGAAGGTGGTTTCACTTTGGCCCTGTTGAGCCGAGGAAGGTTGACAGACTTCTATCATCCGACCACGACCAGGGATAGCACCCATCACTCCTCCTGCGCCTTTCAGGTTCTGCTGTTCCTGTTCCTGCACCTGCTTCCAGTACTGTAAAGTACCCATGCCCACTTTATATCGTGCGATAGTCCCTGCTACCACCCCCTTTGTTCCTCCGCCGGATGACATTGAGTCTCCAGAGCTCATACTCGCTGTCTCATACGTTGGCACCTTTTGATCGCTCGCTGTCGTTGCCAACGATGACGTTGTTGACGAGGTGGTCATAATCGATGCCGTACGGTGGGCAGAGCGATGAGACTCTGGGGACGATCGTAGGAGCACTTCACGTCCTGCAAGGATGCGCGCCTCCCGGGTCGAGAGTGGCGTCGTCGGAGTCATCATGGCAGTAGCCGACACTGGTGTCGCGACCTGGCCGCCTGGCGCTGCCATAGTATTGTCATCATTGTTGTCCTGTTGTATCGGTGGCGGAGGGAGCTTGCGGGTAGGTGGAGGACTGCGTGTTGAGGTCACTGTTGTTGAAGTTGTGGTGGTAGTGGCGGTGCCAGTGGTAGTAGTAGTGGTAGTATTGGTGGTGTTGGATAAAACTGAGGCAGTCAAAGATGAGCCAGTCGATTCTTTCACAAAGACTGGAGGTGAGAGCGGAGCGAGCTCCCATGCTGGAAGATCGAGGTAGCTGCTTAATGTGTTGTTTGGTTGCGTACTCGAAGATGCAGCAGCCAAACCAACTCCAGTTGTGATCAGCGACAGCCGCTTGCGCCCCTGATCTCGGGCGGTGAACGATCCATGTTTGCGCGGCACCACTGCTGGCTCAACATCCTCCATCACACTGTTGCTACTCTCCATTAGAGCATCATTTGTCGGTGGTGGTTGAGATGAATCCATACTGTTGGTGTCTCTGACATCCTCCTCAGTGGGCATCGCCGTCATTGTCGTCTCTTCTGTTGCCACAGTCGCTGCTTTCGACTCTTCGCCATTCGCTACAAGGGCCTCCTTCAGTGGTGAAGACTGTTTTGGTGGAAACGAGGCATGGTTCTTGGCACTTGCGGTTCCTGGAGACGCAGCAGCTATCACCATGGCTGGGACACTTGCGTTCGCGACCTGATCATTTGCTTTAATAGCCTGTGGCAATGGTAAAGCGTCATTATTGTCCACGCCCAAGGAGCCGGCTGTATCAATCAACGAAGTCAGATCACTGCTAGAAAAAGAGAGCTCAAGTAGCCTTGGTGCTTCGTACGACGTGCCTGACTTTGTAACATGGCTATGTCTATCATCCGTGTTATTGATGTCATCGTCGGATGATGTAAAAGGATAATCATGAACCATGTCTGCTCCGGATTCGACAGTGTCTACGTCATTCTGAGGTACCAAGGCATCCTCAACCATATTATTATTACTACTATCGGTCATTGATATCTTTTCATCGGATAATGGAACGGCTTGATCAAAGGAAGATGGAACAAAAGGCGACCCAGGCGAGTTTGGGATCAGTTGAGGAGCCCTGGGTCCCATGCCGCCCACCGATCCAGAGCGATACAGCTCAGCCTGGATCCATTCTGAAGAGTCACCAAAAATAGCCTTGCCTTGTTCTGTAAAGATTTCATACGGTGGTGGCTCTAGTTCAATTGGGAATTGCGTGCCTGACGGATGCACAACAGCTGCATGGGTCAATAACGGATCACCGAGTGTTGTTTGGTAGAGAGAGGGGGAGGGAGAAAGAGAGAGGGAGTTGATGAGTGGGGAGAGAAGAACTACTGTTAACATCATACAGAAACTAATGCTTGTCGACTGTTGCAATAGTAGAGTCCAACATCCTTTCTATCTATTTTATTATTATTATTATTATTCTCCGTAGTTTCGTACCTGGATGGGACTCCAGACTCTCATTGGATCCCACAGCCGAACTTTGACCAGTCGTGAATCCATCATCGTCAGCACGGAACGTTGAAACTGAAAAACGTTCAAAGAAAAAAAAAATGGAACTTTAGTATTGCTTGCCAGGGGGGAAGATAGGAATGCAGGCTTTGAGAACGAATGCCCATCTCCAGGATAACAAACTTACTCTCACTGTCAATCTGCTGTATAAGCTGCCTTAGCACACCCGATTCTACGGCCAGCAATATGGAAAAGGTAGAGCTGGGTTAGCAGAAGTGAGAGAAAATATTGGTGGCAACTATTTTTTAAATCTTCTTCTGATAATCCAATCCTCCTTGGGGATATGGTGAAGAGGCAAAGTATACCTTCTGGAGAGGCCATTGCAGAGAAGGGAGGTGTGAAGGAAAATGATGAATGGTAACAACGATGAATGTGGCAATCAGTGATGTGAATGGAATGCGGCACGGGTCAAGAAGAATGGGAATTCCATATTCCTGTGCCCTTTTTTCTTTTCTAAGTGTAATTTCCAATATCAGCAGGGTTGTCCACTTGACCATGCTTGTTAGCCCCTATTTTGACGTATACTTGCAGACACACACCCCAACCCCTGGTTTCTCTATTTCTCCATAAATTTTTCTCTTGTTCTACTCTTCCTCTTTTACCCCGTGCATATGTCTACAACAGACGGTAACCACTTTCAACGGTCAGAAAGACGTACAAATGAGATGCAAAAAAATATAATAGTATATGCCAAATGATTGTAGAAACAAAGAACAAAAAACCAAACTAAACAACTATTCTAGCGCTATTCCTCAAATGGTAATCAATCTTCATCATCAAGCCATCATCGTCTCGGGAACAAGCGGCTGAAGAACTTCAAAGGCACCAGTGCCTCCCTCAACAACTTGACCCATGACCAAACGAGCCGATGGCGAGTTGAGAGAGTCATAGTCACCGTGCAGTGTAGCCTGGGTCAAGAAGTGGCACGTACGTTCGAAGGACATCTTCATGAAAGGCGATGTTGATGACTCGATACCCATACGGTTGAATGGCTTGAAGCCACTCTCGAATGTCATGTAGTCTGCAATCAGCGTCAGGTGGCGACGGTCGACATCGATACCGTAAGCGCCGAAAACGCCGCTAATTTCCTGGATGATAGCCGAGCGTGCGGCCTCCACACCATATGTGCGCAGGATTGCTGCAATGTCGTTCGAGTAGATCGAGTTGACATCAATGATATCAGCATACTCCCACATGCCGCGGAGGTTGCAGCCTTCCGTTGCAATCTGGGGCTTGCCCTGCTCATCCTGAGACATGAACACACGGTCGATGCCGCGGATCTCATGCAGAATACATGTTGGTGCAACAGCCGTCACCAAGTTGACCATCAGTAGCTTCTTGGTCTGTGCAGGGAAGTGCATCTCGATCTCGCACCACGAGCCCTCCTTGTGGTCAAACGAATATCTCTTCACATACGGGCTACGCGACATGATGCGCTCTTCACGGTCCTTCCGGCTTTGCTCGTTCTGTGCAGCAGCCTTGGTTGCTGCCTTCTTCTCGCGCATTGCCCGGTGGCGCTTGTCAGTCTCGTCCTCATCAGAGTCAGAGCCTGAGGCTGCAGAACCCACCTCAGACTCGACATCCGAGGCATCATCTCCGTCCATCTTGTTGATTGCCTTGTCCTCCGCACGGATAATCTCCTCATCATCCGAATCAGGGGCGTCATAGGAGGCTTGCTGCTTCGACCGCTTGGCCATCTTCGAGGCTGTGGCATCACCATCACCATCGTCGCTCTCATCACCACCAGCATCGTGGCGCGACACCTCAGCATCGTCACCTTCATCGTTGTTGCCGGACGCAACCGCATCCTTCACCTTGCTGGCCTTGCCAATCTGCTCGCCTTCGTCCTTGGTCTTGCGTGTCAGACGACGCAGATCGCGCACAATGGCTGTCTCCAGCTTTCTGACAAACTGCTCCTCGATCACGCGCTCAACTGCCTTGGCATCAACACCATATTCATCCTTGTACTCATCCTCGCGGAAAAGGTTCAGACGGATGGCATAAACCTTCTGGCGCTTCTGGTTTGTCTTGGCAGACTTGGGAATCATGCGCTCCGTCACCTGTACATTGTCAATCAGTTGTGCGAGGGTCAGCTTAGACGTGTCCTTGCAGAACTTGTCTGTCTGGGCTTCAGTAACACCAGGCTTGATGTTGAGCGTCATGGTAGGAGTCTTTGGCTTTGTCGAGGCTGTCATGACAATCTCACGAAGACGTGGAATACCGAGCGTGACGTTCTTGGCACCGAAACCGGCAAAATGGAAAGTGTTGAGCGTCATCTGTGTCGAAGGCTCACCAACACCCTGAGCAGCCAGCAGACCGACGGCCTCACCGGGTTCGACAAGCGAGTTCATGTAACGCAGGTACATCATGGCCTTGAACTTCTTCTTGTCCAGTCCCTTGTAGCGCTCCGACAACTTGGTCTTAGGACCGTTGCCATCCTGGATAATGCCGTCGGGGTTCTTCTCAACATAATCGTTCAGCTTCTTCTCAAAGGCCTCGCTGACAGCACCGACGTGGTTGCTAGGAGAGAAGAGCGACAGTGTAGGGTCGTACTTGTGGGGCTTGCGTGCGACCTTCTTGTTGTGTGCCATCGCCTCGACCTGCTCCAGCAGTGGCAGGACCTGTGCTGGCTTGTACTTGGCAATCAGTGCCATCGAGTTCTCAGCACTGAACTTGAACTGGTTGATGTGAGCCTGCTTGATAACATCAAGCGAGTCTTCACCATAGTGGAACTGCAAGACAGAGCCATCCGAATCACGGACCGTCTGATCGTATGCAACCTTAAGACCCTCCATGTGCTTGATCAAACATCTCTGCAAGTAACCAGAACGCGATGTCTTGACGGCCGTATCGATAAGACCCTCTCTTCCAGCCATACAATGGAAGTAGTACTCCTGGGGACGAATACCTGTCAAGAAACGACCAGCAATGTAACCACCAGCACGTGCCGACGTGTCAAAGGGAGCAAACGAAGGAAGCGACTTGCCAGAAACCATGATAGGGACACGGCGACCCTCCAACTCCTGCTGACCCAGCGCGCAAGAAATCTGAGTGACGTTGACGTACGAACCCTTAGCACCAGACACCGTCATGGTCTGCATGTTGTTCTCAGGGAACTTCTTCAGCAGGCCATTTGGAATACAGGCGTTCTGAACGGATGTGGTGAGCTCGTTGACAGCAGACTTCATCGTGGCATCCAGACCGGCAAGCTGCTCGTCCGAGCGCAGGATCACCTCGAGCTTCTCTTTAAGCTCGCGCTGAGCCTTCTTTGACTTCTTGAGCTCCTCAACAGAAATGTTCATCTTAGCGTACTTGAGCTGAGCCTTGGTACCAATGTCCTTGCCGCCATTCTGCAGATCACGGCGCCACTTGTCGCCTTCGGGTGTCAGACGCAAGTCATCCATACGACAGGTGAAAGCGTAGCGCTGGGTCCAGCGTGTGAACAAACGTGAAAGAATAGACAGCAGCTTGCCAGCAATGTCACCACCGTAAATCTCATAGCAGTTGTGAACCAGACCAAAGGACTTTGCACCAAATTGAGACTTGTCGAGAACACCAGTCACAAGAACGCCATCCATGATCTGGACAATAGCCTCTTCCTCGCCAGATTTGCCGAAATACTGGGCCTTGACCTGAGCCTTGGAGGTCATGTTCAGTGGTGGGCGGTTGATAGTCAAGTTGTACAGAATCGTGGTGATGATGTCCTTGCCGGTCCAGAGAGGAACGGGCTTGATGATGGATGGTGGTACTGTCAGGACCTTACCGTCACCAGTATTATCGACCTCAGGACGCAGAGCACCGTACAGAAGGAACTGGTACTCCTCACGGTTGAAGAATGAGCCACGAATGGTCATCCAGACACCAGCAACAACGTGATCCTGAATCAGACCACGAAGAGGACCACCAGATGTCGGGACCAGGTATTGCGAGTCAGTGTTAGCAATCAACTTGGCTTCAGCACGAGCAATCTCGTTCTGGGGAAAGTGGACGTTCATCTCATCACCATCGAAATCAGCATTGTAAGTGTTACAGTTGGCGTAGTGCATGCGAATAGTGCGCTCGCCAGGCAGGATACGAGCCTTGTGAGCCATGATCGACGGCTTGTGGAGAGTTGGCTGACGGTTGAGCAACAGCATATCACCATTGCGCAGGTGGCGGTAAACCTTCTTGTTGGTGACCTGAGTACGAGTAGGGTAAGGCGAGGTAGCCGAAGAGCCACTGTGCGAATCCTGTGGTGTCAAGAGCTGGTTGGCAAGCGCAATACGAGACTCCAACGACAAGTTGGCCAAGGACGACAGAGCTCCATCCTCATGCTGGACATATGTAGCACCAGGCCACTTTGTGGGACCATTAATAACAGCGCGACGCATCTCTTTAACGTTGAAGTGGGTAACAGGCTCTGGGTAGGTAAGCTTAGTGGCAAACACAGGTGGGATACCAATCTCATTCGTCTCAATGTTGACATCAGGCGAGATGACGGAACGGGCAGCATAGTTGACACGCTTGCCCATCATGTGCTTTCGGAACAAACCCTCCTTCTTCTCAAGACTCTGACGGATACCAGCTGGAGGCTGCTGACCACCACGCAACACCATTGGGTTCTTAGAGGAGTCAATCAACGAGTTGACATCGTGCTGCAGCTGAATCCATGCATCGATCAAGAACTTGAAAGTCTGGCGCTTCTTGTCCTTGTCCTGGGATTCATCTCCTTGCACGGTCAGGTCACGGAAACGCTCACAGGTGTTAAGAATCTTGCCAAGGTGCTCGTTCTGAGGGTTCTCGAACAACTTGTCACCCATAACCGAGGCAGGACGGAAGCGAGTAGGAGCAACAGGGAGAACCTGAAGGAAGAAAATATCGGCCTTGACTGTCTTGGAGGCCTTACGTGCCATTTGGGGACCATTGGAACCATACAGCAGGAAGCACAGGCGCTGTTCCTTGGTGAAAACGCGACGAAGGGTATTGAGGATATGGAGAGGTGTCAGGTACTTGTTATTGTCCTTAAGCTCCATAGCATCCTCGTCATCGCTGTCGTGGATGTTCCTGATCTTTGGTGTCTTGGTCTTTGCCTGCTTGGCAGCCTTGGTCTTCTTAGCCTTCTTTGCATCTTCTTCTGAAGAGGAAGAGGACATGTCGGCATTATCGTCTTCGTCATCTTCCTCCTCGTCTTCCGTGTTTTCATCCTCCTCAGCCATCTCTGTGTCGCTGCTCTGAGTAGTAATTCTCTTGCCAGATGCAGGGTCGACGAGAACGTTGGGAGCAACCTTGCCCTGAGCCTGGTTATAGATAGCCTGCTTCTTGGTCAGAGGCTTTTCGAAAATCTTGGCATAGCCATCCTTGCGGAAAGAGGGTGAAAAGCTAATAGTTGAAAATGTAGGAGTATGTGATCAGCATATTATCATGCTACCCCGTCGTGTCATTAAGATCATTCTGCTTTTTCCATAGCAAAAGAAGTGTTTTTCCACCTCTCACCTTCCACAGTTCTCGCAACGACGCTTGTGGCAGGCCTTGCGGTAGAAATCGGCAATAACCTGTTTCCGCTCCTCGTTGACGACCGTTGTCTTATAGTCCTGGGGAGTTTCAACAGGTTGAGACAAAACCTTCTTCACAAAGGCCTCTACACGAGCAATGTAGGCTTCTTCGCTGATACCCTGTACTTTTCCATCGACCTCCATATCGTCCTCAGTCTCATCTTTTGAGGCCGAAATGGCATCAACCTCCTTTGACTCCAAGAAGCGACCGCGGGCAAGGAGCTGCAGCTTGGCAATATAGCGAGCAGTCTAATAAGGATAAAGATGCAAGCACGGCAAAATCGATGTAAGCAACTGAGTTTTCCCACAAAATATCAGATCAACACCTTTATATGTTTATGTTCATTTCCATTATGCCTACCTCTGCCTTGGACATCCTGAACTGGTGACAGAACATACATGAGGACCGAAGCATCTGATACATCTGAGGGAAAAACATGGGGTTGAAGACAGGTGCTGGCAGTTCAATGTGACCAAAGTGACCAGGGCAGGCAAAGTAATCCAGAGAGCAGGTCGCGCAGCTGCATAACGGAGACAAGTAGAAAAACACGTCAGTTTTCTTGTTGGCACTACACAATTGATCTTAGTGGTGATACCAGATAATACATGACGGCTTACACATGGTTCTTGGAGAAGGGACCAAGGGCAGGATCATAGAGACCGCCCTTTGTGGGGTGGTTCAGATTATCAAACAGGACCGGGTTGACAATCTGCTTAACAGAGATAGCCTTGATCTCCTCCTGATCATAGAAGGAGAATGCCACAGAGGTGACCTCTGTACCATTAGGGCGAGCGATATTCATGGTGTAAAGTGGTATGTACGGATAAGAAAGAAGAGTTTAATGGGGTGAAAGAGGATGGGATATCGCCTGCAACACGTACAACAACAGAAACGATGGTGCTATTGCCGTATATGTTGCAAGTATCCAGAGGAGGAGAGAAAGAGAAGAGAATGGGTGTTGTGTGCTGGGAAGCAGGACGAGTGTCTACAACAACCACAAGGTGAACAATGCGCTCGCTCTGAATGCAGAATGAGAAGCAAGTAGAGGGGCAAAGAGTCCTGTACAAGGAAACAACTCACTTTTTTTTTGCAATGGATAAACAAAATCAGTGGCTTGGATGACTGTTTATTGGATGTTGCGCCACCAAATTTTTTTATTGTTGTACGCGACCACTTCGAATGATCCGTCGGACTTGGGCAAGTGCTTCGCGTGGCTATAGTTGTATAGAGAAATTGGAATGTAAAACGAAGAGAGTCAAACGATTGAATTGAGGATGGAAAATAACAAGAACTGAAATAAAATCGCATGTACATATGGTTTACCTCTAACCGTGCTTTTTTTGTGGGAAGTTCAGGTTGGTCTGGAGTGTTGCTCCCTACAGAACTCCTTGTGGGTGCTGTGAGTGTGCTAAGCAAAACCCTCCAACCTTCCTTGCCTGGCTCTTGGCTTTTTGACGGATCAATCCAATAGCAATACCACTTATGAGAACCCACTACATGGAATCCATCCTCAGACTCCTCATCCTGTTCCAAGTCCGCATCGTCGGGTGCGAGTGAACTGTTTGTGGAGCCCAACATTGATGGAAGAAAGATGCATTGAGTGTGGCACGCTGTGCATCCGATAACTCGTCGCACAATGCCGCCTTGTACATCACTTTGTAGTTGCCTCCACCCAAAAAGCGCCAGTACTATGATATTATCCTGTTTATCTACAAACAATGTCCTGAGTGCCCTTAGCTCTTCATCCGTCTAATGTATCAAAAGGTATCAATCAATCAGAACCTCGTTATCAATTAAAGAGTGAATTTTTCCGCAAAGTGGCGCTTTCTTTCCCATTTGGCTTTCGTTCCTTCTTTCTGATATATCAATAAACAACATACCAGTGGATGGTGGACCTTTGCGATAAGTGGATCATCTTTCATCAACTCCAATCCTGTCAATCGGTCCAGATATTCATCCTTCGCTTGTGTCCTTGAAAGCACCGGGAATTTGTAGATATTATCTAATGGTTAAAGACAAAATATGTTAGGCGAGACTTTCTTTTTTTTTCTTTGCCGATATTACGGATAAAGCTCCTGCTGCTTGATTTTACCATCACAAGGGTGATTCTTCCATGGACATGACTTGGCGTGGCATGATGTCAGTAGATCGTGGAACTTGGGACCAAGGGCTAACAATAGGAAAATAAGTGACAAATTACTGGATGTTAGAGCACAGCTCTCTCGAAAGCTGAATAACAAGCCTACTCGTGACCATAGCAATATACCCTCAGTGTCGAAATCGAAATCATCCATGTCTTCTTCCTCTGTTGCCATGAGCGATTCATCGTGTGGCTCCTCTTGTGTAGGTGAACTGCTCTCCGTATCCTTGGCTATTGGCGCCGATGTTGTTTTAGGTAACCGTTCGACTCCGCCTCTCATGATGGCAACGCCACCACAGCCTCCTGAGCACTCGAGTCGATCATCGCCCTTGTTGATCCATCCGTACTTGGCACACTCCACAGGATTGACCAATTGGGGCTTATCAAACCATGTTGAAGGCTTAAAAGTCGACAGGCGTTCGTGAAATTGCTCTCTAGACCAAGGCCTAAACCGGATTTGCTTTGCTCTCTCTGTTGACGTTGACGATGAGGGTGACGTGGATGGTAGACGCGATCGTGTAGGTTCTGATTGGCTGAAAGCGCGTTTCGATATGGAAGTACTTGCTGTGATCGAGGCGGCGATCGAGTCCTGGAGTGATGACCGCTTTGCTGTCAATTTTGCGAGTTTATCCAGGACAGGTGCGCGCTGAACGGGAGGGAAGATCCGTTTGTTCGCTGACAAAGTCTCTGAAGTTGTTGGATTGATGGAAATATTGCCCCTTCCTGGATGATGTGTCGCCATTGTTCCTGTAGGAGCTTGTCCGTTAGCAAGGCACGGAGCATGGTTTGCGCTCGACGCGTCCTGAGTAGCAACCCATAGAGAGTTGAGTAAAGCAAATGACTCCTCAATCTTTTCCCTGGTTGAGGTCATGCTGCAGCAATGGCGAGAAGTGAATGTCCAAAATGGATGAGCCTTTTTTTCATTCACGGACTTTAAGGTACTACCGAATTGTGTTGAGAGGTGAAATGCCAACGTGGATGCCAGGAATTCAAAAACCGCTCACTCCTGAGGAGCTGGTTGGTTGGTAAGCTTCTCGAAAAAGCTCAAACACGTCACCCCCTCGAAAAAAATGTGCGACATTATCTCCCAGTAACAGAATGCAACACAAACTCTCCCTTCCTAAACTCTCTTCTCCGCTCGTATTTTTCCAGCTCCAAAACTGCCTCAATACTCATCTTCACTCCTTTTGTCTGCTCCTTCTTTCATCCATAACTTCAGACATGGACATGGACGCAGAATCCGTTGGATTCAAAAAGTCTGATTTGCGGGCCATTATGTTTGGCCTTGCCTTCATGGTCTTTTTCCGATTCATTGGCTACCTTGCTACGAAGGCCCCCAAGGTGTCGAGTCTCGGCAAGCCAGGCTTCTGTCTTGTTGTTCTTGGTGATATTGGCCGCTCACCTCGCATGCTACTGCACGCACGAAGTGCGCTGGAAGCTGGCTACCGCGTCGATGTCATTGGTTACAAGGGTATGCATATGTCGCTGTGTCCTCAGACGAACTTGAACGTGGGAAAACACCTCAATAGACACCACTGGATCAACTGATCCATGGGTTCCATCCCTTCTATCCCCATTCGCTATGTGGGTCCAAACCGGATAAATCATCCGAGCCACAGCATAGCCTCCCTCTTCTACGATTATGCTGCTAACTCTTGAATACGTCACTTGGATAACTGGCTGCATTCTTAGGATCGCCAATTCCTGAGGACCTTTTGAGCCACCCTTCGATCCAGTTCTATTACCTGAGAGAATTTCCTCGCGTCCCAGAAGGCATGCCCAAGATTGTGTACTATCTCTGGGCTCCGATCAAGGCTATTCTCCTTTCTTTCAACCTGTTTCATGCCTCCATGTTCGGTGTCGCGGCTCCTGAGGTCTTTGTTGTTCAGGTATGCTCAGATCATCACAGATCAAGGAGAAAAGTAGAGAGGGTGACTGAGCCACTCCATTATGATGGGCGATCAAGATTTCTTACATCTATTTTTCTTTGAATTTTTCAAATACATCAGAATCCCCCCTCCGTGCCCACATTGCATGTGCTCCAGGTCGTTAATTGGTTGCGCCAGCGCCACATCGTCATTGACTGGCACAACTATGGTGCCTCGATTGTTGCTCAGCGCCTTGGCCAGAAATCAATCTTCACCAGACTGGTCCGAATGTACGAAAATATGTGGGGCTTTAAGGCTACGATCCACATCACAGTCAGCCGTGCCATGGCCAGAGACTTGCTCTACAACTACGAGAAGCGGTAAGCAGATCAATCTAGCCTAAAATGATCACATCGATTCATGCTTCTCTTTCCTGCCTACCTTCCCTCTATTCATACTAATGTCGTTATGTATGTATCCCTCGCACCAACCTTCAATTTAGTGGAAAGGTCACCACTCTCTACGACCGCGCACCTGATAACTTTCGCCGCCTGGAAGTTGATGAGATTCATGAGGTACGTAAAAGAATTTATAATCAAAAAGTAGCTTTTGGCAACAGAAGTAATTCCTCCCTTCCCATTGCATCATACTGCTCACCTGTAGCATGCTCGCATCGAATATTCTTTTTTCTCATGTCTCTCCGCTGTCCCTCTCTCATCATCATACCTTATAGTTTATGAACAAGATCAAATTGGAAAAGATGGTCAAGGAGCAGTCGCTTAATAGCTCATTTTTGCCCGAGATCTCTGCCCACCAAACACTGCTTACTGAGAAGAAATCGGCCGATGGACCTGCGACCTTCCGTGCGGATCGCCCAGCATTGATTGTGTCGAGCACAAGTTGGACGGAGGAGGAGGACTTTTCGCTGTTGCTGGAAGCTGCGAAGCAGTATGACGACATGGCCAAGGCGGAAGCCGCTACGAATGGTTCGGGAGAAAAGTCGAATAAGGCCAACCAGTTTGCCAAGCTGTTGTTCGTTATCACTGGCAAAGGCCCTATGAAGCAGTACTACGAGGAGAAGATCAGTAAGATGGATCTTGAGTATGTGGTGATCGTGACGGCATGGCTTTCACCGGAGGACTACCCATTGTTGCTGGGCTCGGCCGACCTGGGTGTCTCACTGCACAAGTCTACATCGGGTGTGGATCTCCCCATGAAGGTTGTCGACATGTTTGGTTGTGGTCTGCCCGTTTGTGCATTCAAATACCCTGCCTTGTCGGAGCTGGTGCAGGCCAAGTCGAACGGACTTGTCTTTGAGGATGCGGTAGAGTTGCGAATTCAGCTCGTGAGTCTGTTCAAGGGCTTTGTAGGTGAGGATCCCAAGCAGCAGGTGATGCTCGAGAAGATGCGTGATGTGATTAAGAACGGCTTCCAGCGCGTGCGGTGGTCTGAGAACTGGAACCAGGTTATGTGGCCGCTGCTGCGTAACCTCGACAAGACCTGGGCCGATGCTCAGGTGTATGCTGAAAACCCCAAGTTCACCATCAACCCACGGCTCGTCATGAACGAGAACTATGATGTGGATGATGGTCTCTACGATGAGGATTATGAAGACGAGACTGCCGAATAGACAATCGAATTCTCTTACAAAATACACAAAAAAAATAACAGCAACTCTTTAGTAATACTGGATGATCGACAGTCCTTATATTTAAAACAGAAAACAGCAGAATAGAATGTACAGCACAGCATGGTAATAGAAATTGCTCTTTTTTTTAGTCAGGGAAGCATGTTTAGCGTATGGTTTCTTTGCACTCGAGCCATCTTTCCAGGTGTGAGAACTGAACAAAAAAAAATATAGAGCACTGTCCGACCTACTGGATGGAGGCAGTTCAAGGCTGCGTTGAAAAAGGTTAGAATCGATAGGTGTAGAGGGCAAGAAGACCATAATCCACGAGACTATGCGAAGAGAGCGTAGAACTGGTTTAGCACATGCCTCCGATTGGTTAGGTATATCATTTTCGTGCGAGTAGTCGTGAAGCATTGAACTGTGTCAGGCACCACCAACCAAGAAAAAAAATATATCTCAGTGGTCAAGAAGGTTGTTTGTAGGCTCTTTGGGCACCCTCACTTTTTTATGCAATGCAAAGAGATTTTTTGCCTCTACAAACAAAAACGCTTCTGAACATGTTGTGTCACTGAGTCAGAAAAAGACGTGACTCCGAGGAGGATCAGCGATCGAGAATCTATCATAGACAAAGCCCGAGAATAGATGTGTACGTAGGAGTGCCATCTACCGAGGGGGTGAGAACCAAGGAGCGAGGTGAAGGGAAAGAAAACCGTTCATATAACCCTTCCTTTTTATCTCTGGAGAGACAAAGTTGCATGAAGAGAGAGTATAGTTTATGAGTATGCCTCAAAGTATTAAAAGACAAGGTGGTGTTTGTTATTCATTTAAGCTTCTCTGGTATTTTGGAGAGTATCTTTCCCCCTCTCCTCTCCCCTCCTCTCCTCTCGTACAGTGTCTGACACCAACAGTAGCAATTGTAACTGCAACAATAGGGGAATGGCGGAGCAATCGCGGATAGGATTGCAGGGCGGAGAGTATGAAAGAATAAATATATTTTTGCAAAGTTCAGCGACCGGTGCGGTTTCGTGTGATTCGTTGAATTTCTCCCTTATTTGTTTTGTCTAAGGCACACGGTACCTTTTTTTTCATATTTAATATCTGCCTCCTTTGTCCCCCCCCCCACCCATTCCCTTCTTTTTCTCGTCATTGCATTCATTTGCAACGCTCATTGCTCTTTCCACCTGCCACTGAATCCATTCTCCCACAGTCCCACTCTTTACCGCCAACCTTCCTTTCAGTAACGCCCTTCAATCATGAGCTCCAAGCCCGTTGACAATGTCGATACAATCGACGAGAAGCCCGACGCTGCTCCTCAGGAAACACGAAAGTCGAGCAAGTTTTCTCGCAACCCTGCCAAACTGGTCGTCGGAGGCGTCGTCGGAGGCATCTCTGAGGGCACTAAGGTTGTCCGTGGAGGCATCGCCCAAGGTAAGCAGATGAATCTTTCTATTCCTTTTATATTATTCGAAGGGCGGGTTATCTGCAATCTACCGGGTAAAGATGATCAGTACATTAAAACCATCTCCTTTATTTTATTTGGTCTCCGTTTGCCATCTTGAAAATCTAGTCGAAAAGGGTGTGAATTTTGTGGAGAAGGGTGTGACGACCGTTGGTGGCCATTTGAACAAGGTGCCTGTTGTCAGCCATGGTGTGTCGTTCTTCAGCGACTACCGCAAGTTCCTTGACCGTGGAAATGTGATTGACCTGGCTGTTGCCGTCGTTGTTGGTAAGTGTTTCATTTCCATTATTATTCTGACTCGAAAACCTCGAAATCCAGATGCTCCTTTCCCCCCCCCCCTCCTTTTGAGAGCCGTGATTGACTGACTCGGGGAACCGGTTTTTTTGTGCATTGTTTAAATCTTTTTAGGTGCTGCTTTCACTGCCGTAAGCAAAAA
>JAAAIY010000398.1:0-21773 GCA_016098105.1 Actinomortierella wolfii
GAGAGGCCTTGTCGCATCATCCCATAGAGCCTTCCTTCGTCGGCTCACAATGGAATAAAGGTGTACCATAGAGAGCGTGGTGTAGCAACACTCTAGCTTTAAGAACATTTAAGCTATAAGCAGAGAATGGACAGGAAAAGGAGTATCCAGTCGAAAATGAGTGCCAAGTTGTCCTGCAAAGAGAACTATAAAGAATGTGGAAAGGAGGGTGAGAGAAAGAGCGTGTGAGGCAGTAGACGGTTGTATCATGAAGAGAACGGTAAAGAGAGCACACAGGTGCAGTATCGTAGAAAGAGAAATGAGAGCGAGATGCTGTAATGAAGAGGCAGTGAGAAGAGAGTGTCAAGCTATTGAAAGAACGCAAAAGAACGTGAACAAATGTACCGTCGAAAAAGTGGAAAAAGAGTACCAAACTGTAGAAACATATGTCCACTGTCCTATATGCTCTTTATCCCACTCTCTTTTCCATTCTCTTTTCAGTTCTCTTCGCAGGACAGCTTGACCCTTTTTTTTCCACTTTCTCTTACGAAACGAGTGTGGTCTTCGGTTGGATTCGACTTGACCCGCTGTTTGCTTGCAGACAGCTTGCAGATTAAGATGCTTTGACAGAGACAAGTATACAACTTGTCAACGTATGCGGCTAACACTATCGAAGAGTTGGAAACAGATCCAAAAAGATCAATATAAGTCTTGGACCCACCTCAAGTCCAGTATAGTCAGTCGAGTTGAGCCCTGAGTCTTGAATCCATGATTAGAAACGCTAACTTTTACTCGGGTCTGACCATCGTCATATATCGAGATGTCAAAATATGCGACACCTTTATGGCAAGCGTTACAAGTAGAGAGGCTGCGATTTGTACAAGAATGTTTCATTGACGATTATTAGCAAAAAGTCATGGACCGCTTTAATTGCTAGTTTATTTTGGGACCGAGCTGTGAACACCACTGCCGTAGGGCCAATATTTTTGGATCGTATACACACTGGTTGCTCCACGATACGTCAGCAAACTTTTGCCTCAAAGGAAAGATCATTGCTTGACTTCATAAACATCAGCCATGCTTTCCAGTGCGACGTTGCGATACTCGAGTACCTCGGCGAAGAATTTCATTATAAGGCGCCAGGCAGCCTGATGAACAACCAAAAGCAGTATAACGCGTGTTAGTCGCTGTTTGCGAAGTTCTGAAGTAGAGTCGTAATCAAACGAATAAATTTATATGTTCAAATTACACCATACCTCGCTATCTGGCATAGTGTCTCCCATGCCTTCAATGATGCAGTGCGTGGCGTTGGCTTTGCTAAACACGCGCTCGATATATTTGAACTACTCTTTGCATGTGAGTATGACATTGTTTACGAGTAATTGCCAGCCTAGGGTATTATTATGGACTCAAGTAGTCAAATAGTGCACTCACCTTGTCCTTTGCAATCTTGGATGGAACTGTAACATCCTTGTCACCTTGGAGAACAAGGATACGTGTAGTCAGAGGAGATGTTGTTGCTGGAATACCCTGCGACTCTTCCATAAAGTAGCCAGCAATGCTGATAACAGCCTTCAGGTTGAGATTTCCGAATGCAGCAAGGTCCAATGCAACTGAGCCTCCTTGCGAAAAGCCGAACAGGACAATTCGATCAGCCGAGAACCCGCAATAGTCAATACAATGTCGCAGAAACTTTACAAGTTCTGGCCGAACCAGTTGCCTCATCTGTCGCATCCGCTCTGGACTTTCTGGCCCAAGTTCTAATTACACAGGCAAATAAGCTGTTAGCAGTGGATTTAGAGAGGAAAAGTTGCGACATATTAATATCACATGAGACGATGCATATATGTTCTCTTACTCTCTCCAGTGAGAAGGTCGAACGAAGGGTACCATTGCCATGACTCTTCTTCAAGGTACGGTACGGGTGTTGGGGCTTGGATACAGCATGTGGCCGACTGTGGTAGCTTGAGATTCTTGGCTAGACTGATAAAGTTGGGTGCAATCTTATCTCCCAAGCCATGAAAGAAGATAACAAGATTTTCGTCAACTCCATCGGCGGACGGTTCATAGTGGAAGAGGAGTGAGGTGCTCTGTGGCAAAGGTGCCTTTTTGCGAAGTGGTGGTAGTTTTGAAGGTGTTTCATGACTTTCTGACTTGGCGTCATTGAGATTAATTGAATCTGACACGTTGGGTAGACGAGCAGAGGTAGTGCCCGATGATGCGGATGTTGTTGGTGGGGGCGGTGGGACGTTGGCTTTCACTGGAGAGCAGGCATGACGATGCAATGGCCAATCGGCCTTCTGACAGGCAGCCGAACAGTAGTGGTTGATTTTGCATCTTGAGCATCTTAGTGATGCAGGCTTATTACATGTCACGCACGCCGTCTTGCCTTCCATATAATATACTTGGGAGAGGTCAGCTCTTTCTGTTGTATTGCAGCAGGACCTACGCTTGAACGTCAGGGCATACGATGTCTGGAGCTTCTGTGACAATTTTACCTTTGTGGTCCAAAACTCAGAGACTCGTGATACAGTCGCGTATCTAGATCGGACTGGGTACACTAGCACAAAAGCGATATGTTGCGCCTCGAATAGAATGTTTCGTTATTTCAACCAGGATGTTGAGCCAGAGACAATGAATTGGTAAAGTATACAGGATCGATGTTTACTTTCACGGCCATGAAAGTCGCGACAATATCTGCCAGCTATTGTCATTCGTAGAAAAAGGCTTGGCTTTGTTCAGTTACAGAGCTGAGAGCCTCGTAGCAACGATACACACAGTAATCTGTGTATCTAATATCAGATAGTGTAACTGTATTTCTGGATTGGAAAGTGCCTACCAACACCCACCAATTTGCGGAGAAGTATCAGTCTTGACAACATATCTTAGATGCGCGGATTATCTTCTTGAATGGAAGTAACGTCTCATGGAGGGGATTCGTTCACCGCTTCCGTGGTTTCGCGTCGTCAACCGTATTCTAGACCTACCAATGCGCCTCATACCGCTTGACTACAATGCCTCTGAACGGCAGCTGACAATTTTTCTGGTTGTCAAGTAAAAATCTTCGATTCATATGTACATCCAACGGACTCCAATTGACTCACACAATTAACCGACTTTCTCGCGTCCACTTGAAACACTAAAATGATCCGATCTCACTTCATGGGAAAGTTGCGTAGGAGCGTAGGAGCTTAACTGACTGATGGCTATTGCGAATACTTGGAGCCATATCAGGAATATCTGATGGCTATTGGGCGCTGCTTTAGTGTGCTGATATTATTTGTTGCCACAGGGGAGCCGCATCCTATATATTCTGTTGTCGGTGATCCAAAGAGCTCTATATTTCCGTCTTCCAGTCTTATCATGATCAACGTGTCTTCGTAATTTCTCAACTTCACTTTAGTGACTCCACTAGTGTCAATAGCGAGGGTTGTACGTTTGTCTCATCCTTCTCGCCAAACATTGCTCATAGACAGAATTTCATCCAATCCCAGAACCATGACAAATACAAAGATATGACCGAAGGTGTTTGGCATTTCTATCTACATATTCTCCGCTCCTGAGGAGCTGATCTGCTACTTTGACAGGTGCAACATTTAGGCTTGTAAAACTTGTTTCATATAGCACACTCTTTACATCCCGACTTTTTGATACCTGAACCAAGGTAGAATCGACCAAGATGTAGTAGAATAGGTATATTATGGAAATTTAGATAGACGAACAACATCGCGAATAGAAAAGATTTCTCGTAAACGTTGTTCTATTAATTGCAGATATCAATGTCTCAGAAGTACTTTCCGCTAGAACCATAGTGCTGATGCTGTGTAGTGTTCGAGCGGTTCCTACTTTGATACGCCTCTCGTAGCGAGTTCGAAGTTGATGAATACGACCCACTGGAAGGAGAGTTAGCACCGTATCGATCATCTCCTGCAGACGTGGGCGAGAGTCCTCGTCCTCCT
The DNA here is from genome assembly GCA_016098105.1 of Actinomortierella wolfii. Lineage (NCBI taxonomy): Eukaryota > Fungi > Mortierellomycota > Mortierellomycetes > Mortierellales > Mortierellaceae > Actinomortierella > Actinomortierella wolfii. The sequence continues at coordinate 3,939 of JAAAIY010000398.1, forward strand.
CCACGTTGTCCACGAGGGCTTGTGCTACCTAAATGGCTGACTTGGGCTTGGAATGCATCTCCTTGGCCACGACCCTCCAATTTGTTTAACGCATCGCTTCTACTGGCGTCACTAGCTGCCCTAAACCGATTCATCAAGTTGATACCGACTCCTGAACCACCCCCACTGCTTCCACTTTGATTGCTATCGCGATCGTCCATGCCCCGGGACCTTAATGAACGGGAGTAATAGTCGTCTCCAGAAGCGTTGGAAGAGGCAAAAGATGAATGATCTTTACGTAGTGCATCACGCAGCGACTGATTCTTTGTGCCACTCGCACTGCCAATGCTACCACTACCGTCGTATTGTTGCTGGGACAATTCCATTTGAGCAATTTGTTCTGCCACAGCTGCCTCCTCCTTCTTCTCTGCGTACTCGCGGAGTACGCGCGCAACGTGTGATTCGCCTTCATAGTCCGAGTCGTCGGAATCTGTGAGAGTTCATGGAAAGCAACAAGTGAGTTAAGTCGAAAGGTGCCGAGATGATATAGTATCAGTCATTTCTGGAACTGGCTGTCATACTGTACCTGGCCATCGTTCTTCACCCGAAATAGTAGCATTTAAAGCCTCTTTGGCTGCTAACATCTTGTTCCACAGGGATGTTCCATAGCCTGTAGTTGTGGCACTGCTTGTTGCTTGTTGTGGCTGTTGGCCTTGGGCCGGTCCTGTTGGCGATGGTTCGGGTGATGCAAAGCCTACAGTATCTCATTAGCCTTAAACGTTCAGTTTCTGAGACTCTGGACAGGCTACTGAGCTGTCAAATTCTTACCTCTGTTGGTTCTTAGCGACTGCTGCTGGCGCTGGTTTGGCTGTTGTTGAGAGTATGAAGATGTCGGAGAACGAGCGCTGCCTACGCTACTGCTGCTATTATTACTGTTGGTGCTGCTGCTGTGAGTTGTTGCATTACTTGATGCAGACAGTGACTGAGGCAATAGGTCTGGTGGCCGTAGGCCTTGGCTGCGATTTGATGATCGCGATGAGTAGGATGATGATGGTGTGTACTGTTGTTGCGGATGATACTGATTATATTGCTGATGTTGCTGGTACTGACGGATGGGCTGGTTTTGAGAGTATGGTTGCTGTTGGTTAAAGTATCCTTGCCGTTGTTGCTGGCCGTAGTCTCCATAGCCACCATTGCCACCATACTGTTGGCCATAGCCTTGGTTTCCTCCATGCTGGCCATACTGTTGGTGATTTGGAGGTAATACTCCACGTCCAGGGGTAAGAGGCATTAGTGTTTCGAGTAATTTGATATGGTAAGAAAGGAAAAAAAGAGGAGGAAGGCAAAACCAGCAGGTAAAAATTACTTTGAGCCCTTCAAGGCAAATGAAAACCTTGTTTCTTGTACAATCCATAAAGCAATGATACAGCTCTATTCCTCGTTTAAACTACTATTCCAACGGCAGGTTTACTGTTGCTTGTAAGACAATTGAATTAATGGCTGTCGTAGAAGCACTACCAGCATGCTGGATGCGTAATCATTGGCATGTGAATGTAGAGCAAGAAATATTAGAATGTTGAAAATGAAACTGGTATGATGAGTGGCGTGGGATTGTCCATCAGCTCTAGCCAGGAGGGGATGGTATATCCCTGTTAATGGTTTATGAGATTGCCACAGTCGTCGTATCACTGGAACGAGCATTTGAAACTGGTGATAAAACACTATCTAGATTCAAAGTCCATCATGTTCTTGTACGCGTCGCGAGGAGTACGAGTGCTATGAATAAAAAATGAGAGACACGGTTACAGATCATGTGGATATTGCTTGAAGAAGCCCTAAGTTACGAGGACATGGTATAAAAGAAGGTGTCGCGGTCTTAAGAGAAATATACCACGGTGTCGGTAACATCGTCAGCGCCATGATCGAATGAGGGAGTGCGAGACATACGGACTTGCAAAGCTTATATGAGTTAGCTCTCGTGGAGTGAAATTTGGTAGTCGTCTGATGGATATCTTTGGCGCTGCTGATGTTGAGCCTGGTTTCTTGGCTCATACTCTGATTCCTGGATAGCCGCTAGCTTGTGAACGTTACTCTTGTACTCTTGTCATGGAGGGTGCGCAGAGAACTGGTTGTATCGCTACGCACATTGATCGCGATGGCCTGACCGCAATACTTTTTTTTTTTTTGGTATCATGTAGTTCCTCGTTGTGTAAGACGTTGACTGTGGATCTGATCAGCTTACTATCGCATTTTACGTTTCAGTAGATGTCTAGTTTTGGTATATGATACGAGTGCGTGATTGTACCGTTGACACCGATACCCGTATGGCCACATCTTACGATCTCTTCGAGGTCGAGTAGAGTCAATATTGCGAGGATGCGAAAGATACTAAAGATGACGAACCGGTGAGTGAACAAACCACGCCGAACACGGTTACACGGGCTCATCTTGAAGAATGGCACCACCCATGATACCGCTTTCAATCATTGCTTTCTCCATAGCTCGACTTGTCTCCTATCCATTTAGGCCTAATACCGTTTTTTTTTCGTGATATCCTATATTGCGATTTTACGATGGCGTTCATGCTACGCGGCAAGGTCACGTGTGCCAATCAGATAAAAGAACCAAATGGCTTGAGTTAATGCATTTTAGTGTTTGATGCCATGGATTCAGACCACGAAAGCGAGGACGATTTGGTTATCGACGACAGCGAGAACAACGATGCTCCTACAGAGGATGGGCTTGACCATGGAGACGTTGATGCCCATGACAATGGTACATCCCCTGCTACTGAATCTAATTAAACAGAGAATTATTGAAAGTTTTGGTTTCTGACGAGTGTGTCTACGACTATTTTATGGGTATAGCAGAAACGGGGCGTCTTCCTGCCTCGGATGATCAGCTTGAAACTGGAGAATCTCACCGCCCATTGCGGCTCCAACCCAATGTGTTAGACTGCAAAGCGTTTGATATCATACCATACGTAAGGACCACTGAATTTTAATTCATGATGATGGCTTCTCCCTTTGTGTTCTGCGAGAAACGGCTCCAACATCGTACTTCACTTGTCCACTCTGTCTTATGTAGGTCCTTGCTGTACACCCTTGTAACATCTACTGCCTAGCTGCCACTGCATGCATGCGATGGGTCTTCACAGGATCAGAAGATGGCTATGTACGCAAGTACGACTTCTTCGCTTCGATGAATGGCAAAACACCATTGACGCAAGGACAGCGGCACGGTCAAGTTGACTCTGTCACCAAGGTAAATACGCAATTACTCTTCTTCATGGGTTCAGACGATTTCCGCGAGTAAAACTTGTGTGAAACTAACAGAAATATCACCATTAGGCTGGCATCCTTACATCATATTGGGAAAATGAAGAGCAGCCGTTGCGAGCACAGTCGCTTTCTGGATCCGTTAGCACACCCATTGCATCGGGAGGAGCTGCATCAGGAGAGATGAATATCGATGTACCACCTGTTAAAATAGAAGGATCAGCAGAGCCTGGTTCTGCAGTAACGCCCTCATCGACGACTGTTCCCGCCTCAGCAATCCAGCGGCCACCATCGCCAGAGGAATCTAAAATGTCAGCTGTTTATAGCTTGGACTGCCACTCAGAAGCCATTTTTGCCCTTTCGGGACTTGAGAGTGGATCTATCAATCTATGGACACCGAGGCATGAGGAAGGAACCTGCCACCATGTATTTCGCAAGCACACAGCGCCTGTATCATGTATAAAGCTGACGCCGGACCAGCGAGGCTTTATCAGTGGATCGTGGGACAGTAACATTATTGTAAGTATCCATACATCAACCGTCATCTTTCCCCTAAACTTTTCCACCTCCCACTAACACAATCAAAAATTTCAAAATGTTCTATTATTATCATTTAGCAATGGGATCTCGATAATGGTGCAGTTGTGCGGGAATATTCTGGACATGGCTCGCAGATCTCTTCGCTCAGCTTTCAGCCTAACGGCATGCCCACTATGGATATGGATTTCTCCGATCCCATGACCAATCAAGCAAATGATACTGTGCTCATGTCCACTAGCGTGGACGGAGTCATTGCCTTTTGGGACCGTCGGGATCCAACACCAATTCCAAGAAAGCTCACACCGCCAGATCGTGTGCCACCATGGGCACTAAGTGCGTGCTGGTCTGCCGATGGAGCGCGGATATATTGCGGTAGAAGAAACGGAACTGGTGAGTTATAGTTTACTGTCAAACTCAGATGCGTAAAAATGTAAAACTTCAACGGGTCTCTCTAACTCCATTATTTGGATACTTTCTATTACTGAACAGTGGATGAATGGAACTTTGCTGAAGGAAGATTTATCCAGTCTATTAAGATGCCGGCTAACTCAGGACCCGTTTCATATGTCAAATGTCTTCCCAACAACAAGCATCTCATCTGGTATTGATATGAAACGAAGTGACGACAGGCGACTGAGAATTGAAAGGGCAACTATATTGGGAGTATGGTGAACAGATTCACTAACGGTATTTCTTTTCACATGTTTACACATCCACACAGTGCCTCACAGGATAACATTCGTCTTTGGAATGTAACTGAGTTGGAGACCAAGTCGTCACTACGACCGTTCCAAATTATTGCTGGCCATCATGGTGGCCTAATATCTGCCATACGTGAGTAACCTAGAGAAATTTGAGTCAAAGAATAGCTGCCTCTTCTCTTAGATCGTTGCGATTTATACCCTTTTCTCTTTTTACGGATGTTTATTAGATATCGATCCGACATGCAAGTACATGGTAACAACTTCAGGCAATCGTGAATGGGAAGGGCCTAGTACTAATGCCTGTCTCTTTTACGATATTCAGACGTTGTTGTAGTCTACAATAAACTTCGTTACTGAAATTTAATATCGGAATGATTCGTGGTGGTGTATAAAAATTACTGCGACAGTCTTGAACACGTACAAGTCGCCACATAGCAAGCCGCACTTCGATTTCTGCATCGATGATAAGCCAACGTGTTGCTGACATTAATGGAATTGTTTTCAACCACAAGTTTTGTCTATAACCACACTCTTTTCAGTCTGCCGAAGTGGAGATTTGTTGGACAAGCTAGTATGCAAATTTCTTTTTTCCTTTTTTTTTCATCCTGCGGCGTTGTAAAGTTCGTAGGAGGACCTCAGAGTAGTGTTTCTCACGAATCGAAACGAGACGAACCGCGAAGCGAGACGAATCGAAACGCGATACAATTCGGATTCGTCTCGTAATACTACGAATCGAATCCTGCCACGCCTCGGATTCGTAAATACGAGACGAGACGAACCGCGAATCCACGAAACGAATCCATAAACACTATGTGAAGAGCGGTAGGTTTTTTTTCTCAAAATAATTGATGGAAAGCCGTGGCAAACCTTCATTCATTCTTCACTTGTAAGTGAAACGACAATGGATCAAGAGCGAATGCCAGAAAAGGAGGAAAAATAACCATACTCTCATGAGCAAACCGTTCCTTGGGAAAGAAACCTCTTGGCGTTGCGTAGTTACAACAAGCGCCTTGACTCGTACAATTGAATGTTGTTTTCATTGTAGCCGTGACGAAACTACAATACGTGGCTTCTCTTCGAAAGGCATGAATCGACTAAAAGATGTCGACACTTTCTTGACTTCGCCCATGTTAATGTGACAGATCGCTGGCAGGGAAAGTTCTTGGGACGCACTGCGCATATGGTAGTGAACATAGATGGAATCAGTTGAAAAATAATATGTTTCATCTTATAATACGACATGCATGAAAAAGGTGCAAAAAAACAATCTAGAGGTAGGACTGAACTTGCAGATGAAAACATAAGCTGATATCGCGTAGTAGACGCGTTTTCTGAATGGAACAGCTCGATCAGTCCAATTAAAATACACAAGACTGTTATCAGCTATTTTATCTCATTCTCTTAAAAGAGGGATAATGTTATGTCCATGAAGCCGCCGTATATATTGATGAATGGACGTGAGTTAGTTGAAAAGCATTAGTTATAAGATGTCTGCATTTCTCTTCTTAACTTAGGGATGTAGTTAATTTATAATTTATAGTATTTCTACATCGCCGTTGCTAGGCTTGTAGCATTCTTCAGCTCTGATATCGCTATCGTGAAATGTGAATCAAATCCTATTGATCAATACGAAAAGGTCAACCTAACCAGACAATACATTTACAGCAAGAGTTAATGATATGAATGAAAGAAAATACTAGAGGCTTGTAGTACAAAATCGAATGGTGTCCAGCAATAGTCTATCTGGACGGAGTAGGCGATGTCAAGCGGCTAGAAGGATTTGAGTTGAATTACAGTTTCAGAGGTTTATGGGATACAGAGCGGTCTTGTATCCTTTCGACCTTGGGATGTTGGTGAACTGCCATGCAATCTTCGTGTTTCTTCTTCTTTTCGGCAGGCGTAATTCGCAAAGCGGTTGCAGTATTGCAAATGCACCTTTTCATAGAAGAGAGTTTACAAGTGCGCGTACATGACGTACTGGAAATTTATCTCAAATTTTACCAAGCTGAGCAAAATAATTAGTAAGGAAGGACACTTTGTGATATCTTTTTATACACCAATACCATGACCATGGAGCCGAGTAGGTGCCTTCAAGTTCCGGAAGACTACATTCGTTCATGCCGAGCTGTAGGCACGACCGGTCGCTACGCTCTCATCATTCTTAATCAGCCCATTTTGCTGGAGCGATCTCTCTTTGAGAATGCATGGAACAATGGTATGTAAGATCGGGTGCGTGTAATTTCGATTCCTGCAAATGAGCACAGACAGCAAACGAATTTTTCTCAACGTAGAATATCTGCATTTCTACGTCTCGCATGCCACTTGGGCACTTAAGCGGCCTACCGGTTTTGTGCCGACGGAGGCGCCAATCGACTCTATGATCTTTTGAACACTGATGAAGAGCGTGCAAAGTAAGGCTTGAAAAAGCATTAGATGATCCACTAAAGGGCAAGTGAAATAAGTGATGGATTTTAAACGTTCTTTAAGCTGACATCTACAACATAGGTTTCTTCCCGACTGTATTCGAGGTGACCTTGATTCTCTCCGCAACGGAGTGGCGGATTTTTACCGATCTAAGGTAAGCTCTATTTCTTATGGCATGTAAATCAATGAGGGGGAAAATGTACTGTACTGTACTATAGACTCTCTCTCTTCCCGTCCCTCTAAATAAATATACCCTTTCTTTACTTCCTGTCACGCTTCATTTAGGGCGTTGCGATCGAGCGTGTAGACGACCAGGAATCGACCGACTTTATGAAGTGTGTTGAGCTTGCGCGAGCTCGTGATCCCAACGAAGGCGAAGCAGTAAGGAACCACGAGACTGTGCATTTCTCTGTGGAATCTTATGCTATTTCTGTCTGTACCTATTAATCTCATAACATATCGTTGCAACCGGGTTATGCTAGATCAGCGTTGTAGCGTTGGGTGGTACAGGAGGACGCTTTGACCAGTGCATGTCAAGTATTCATTATCTGTATGCATTATATAAGGAGAGACAAGTAACCCTAGTATCGGACGAGAGCATCATCGTAGTCCTTGACGCAGTAGGTTATTTACTTTCACGCTATGGAAGATGTCACAATGTTCTCGTCTCCTCAAATATACATATATACGTAAGTTCAACATACTAATGAATCCACTCTTGTAGGGGCGGCACGATATTACGTGCAACTTAGAGATAGAGGGTCCCACTTGTGGTATCATCCCTGTGGGCTCTTCGGAATCGATTCTCAGTACTAAAGGCCTCAAGTGGGATGTTGGTAGGTCCTTGTTAGATTTGAACTTCGGACAAACGCTGTTGACGGTCAATGGCCAATTAACACTGAACAAAACTCATATCCTTCTTGGATCTAGAAAATTGGCACACCTCGTTTGGGACAAAGATCAGCACTTCCAATGCTCTTGAAGGCCCTAACGTTTACATTAACACGACTGCGCCCATGGTTTGGACTACTGAACTGCGTCGCCGCAAATGAAGGCAATGAAAATTCAGTAGAAAACGCAACTTGACACTCTCTCCGAGATGCTTCCGCACACAATAAAACTAGCAATTTCATATAGATTTCACATTGAGATATCCTATCATTTTGCTGTGTAATGGCAGCATATCTTTCTATTTTTTTTTTAACTTTTAAGACACTACTACCTCTCTGAATTTGGTATGGCAAAATACAGACTTTAATCCAATTTTGGATGTCACACTCAGATACGGTCCTCATGGTGTTTCTCAGTCGTCTCATGCTGTCGCATCAGCCGAAGAAGAGCTTGACTTTTGACTAATAAACCTTTAGTGATGTTCAAGAATGGAGAGTGCTGGTGTAAGGACGCAAAACGAGGAATTAGAGACACCAGCTGTTGATGAGTTTAGCACCACTATTGTGGGAGAATTGTGGATAGGAGCGTTGCCCAACACATTTGTGTAGAAAGTCTTTGCAGCATTTGGCTGTAGAGGTCTATCACTCTCATGACTTGACCGATGTAATCGATGTTTTGAGGTAGGAACAGATATCACGATGATACCGCGGGTTCAAGTAGCTTAATGTCAACGTGGAGTTTTCAGTCACCGCTTAGCGCTTGAAATATTGCGTTCTTGCTCTCCATGGACCGCTCCACTCGACCGGTTATGAATGTACCGGATGCTTTTCGCCCGATAGTAATTTCTTAGAGAGGGGAGAGAAAGGATGGGTATTATAGTGGGTCTTAACGACAGGTTCTTCACAACAGTATTGCCTCTTATTGGTCATCCGGCCAAAGAAGAGAAAAGATCAGTAATCTATGAGGCTCTGGACACCACATGCCATCTGGTTTGTGACTGAGATACCAATGTTGCTCAAAAACTTCACCATGATAATGTTACAATGCCCTGTAAACTTGGGAGTGGCTGCAGTCCCAATGGTATAATCCACCCTCGGTTGCGTTGTATTTTCCATTGTTTAAGAGAATTTTATAATATTTACGAAATGGCATTTTTACATCATGAGATACTCGCTGCATTTTTTACAATCGCGATGATTTCACATTACAATACAAGAAATAAAACTTTAATTGAATTTAACTAACGAGCATGAGAATAAGGATATTGAGGCTTGTTGCTATGGCCGCCTCGTCCTCCACGTTGTGCAGCTCCACGACTATCAGGCGCAGCTCCGTGGCCATACCAACCCTGTGGTGCTGCATGGGGAGCCTGCTCTAGTGGTAGGATACCTGGTGGAATAGCTCCTGTTTGTTGGTAATGGTTGACGGGTGCGAAACCAGGGATAGCAGGGGCTTGGTTCTGTTGGTAGCGAGACGCTGGTGGGAAATAGCCTCCACGTCCACTACCGCCACCAGTACTACCACCGCGTGGATTGCCATATCCTTTCTGCTGATGCCCATTGCTATAACCACTGTACCCATGGTTATCATAACCATAGCCAGTATTGGAGCCACTGTGTCCTTGGTGGTTGCCATACGACTGTTGGTGGTGGTGATAGCTGTTGTACCCATAACTATCTGCACCGTAGCCTTGGTTATTAAAGCTTCGTTGATTATAGCCACCACCTTGTCCTCTTTGATTGTTGTAACCGTAAGAACCGCCATCATAGCCTCCTTGTGCACCGAACCTACCACCATGGTTTCTACCATGACCGGAGCGGTTGTCATATCCTTGATAGGGATCCTGTCGTGGGAATCTGGATCCATCATTTGGCTGGAAGCTGCCGTAATTCTGGTTGTTGGCGTAGCGCCCGTTTCCATACATATTTGAGTTGTTGTACGACTGACCAGGGTACGTGCGGTCGTTGCCGTATCCGCCACCATAGCCGCCTCGCCCGCTTGAATAGGGGTTATGACCATTGTACTGCTGATGGCCATATCCTCCACCACGGCCGCCTCTGAAACCGCCGCGTTCACCATATCCACGGCGGCTACCATGCTGCGCTCCTCCACCGTTCTTAATCCACAGAATATCGTCATGCGTGAGCACGCGGCGTGGTGGGTTGACACCCTTGAGCATGACGGAATGGTGGACCCAACCTTTTGGCAGAGTAGGATTCTGGTAGATGACACTAATCGACTTGTCCACAGGGATATCATCCATGCCAAACTCGGTCAGCGGAGAGGGCATTGACGACCGCGGAATACACATTGGATCCCGTGTAGCCAGGCCAAGTAGACGACCACTTAATTTGTAGTCTAACGGAACCGAATCACCATCGCCACGGTTGCTGTACAGTTTGGCGCACAAAAAGTCATAGAGCTTATGCTTCTCGCTCACGTACAACAGCTCTTTACCAAATTTGTTGCGTTCCTTCTCATCCTCGGTCAGCTGTGGGTAAAGTGGCTCCATGGCGCGAAGTAAGCGACTAGAGTCAATAAAGGGTAGAAGCACTACACCTTGCCAGGCATACTTCTTGCCATTAAGATCCAGTTCAAAGTCCTCAGGGTAAAAGTCGATAATGGGTGAATCGTCCTCGCACATTAACGGCTGGAAAGCGGGTGGGATGTGCTGTTTACTGGCTGCTGGAAGGACTCCCATCAACTGCTCGATAGGGTGGAAAGGTTCGCCAAGCTCGAAGCTAATCTCAATATCAGCAATGTCCACAAAGTCTGACGCAAACGGAGAGTAATGGTAAGGGTAATACCACTGCCAAGAAGGGCAACCTTGCATATAGTACTTCATGACCCAGCAGCAGCCCTCGACATAGCTTTTAACAATTCTATTGTAAGAGAGCCAGTAGTAGTTATTGTTAATACATTGGGATCCCAGCAAAGTTCAGTAATTCCATGTCGTTAGTCGATCCATTCATCATAGGATGACTTACTTTCGCCTAGCTTCAGAATCAGACAGCTCCAAATGAAACTTGTTGCGGTAATAACGTTCCTTATAGTCAGGCTCCCAAAGGCGAATGTTATCTTCAGGTTCCTCATCGTCAGCGACCTTCTTAATAACTGGTGTGGGTGTTGGTGTTGCAACTGCATCAGTGTCCTCATCTTCTTCGTCGAGCTCATCTTCTTCTTCGTCCTCGACTGCATCTTCCACTTCATCAATTGTGCGCTTCAAGGAGTTCTTCATGGAGACGTCCTCAGCGTCAGGCTCATTGACTGCAGCCGCTGTTATCTCAATTTCGCCTCGGTCTACTTCAACATCAGCCTCCACATCCGCATCTGTATTCACGTCAGCATTTCCATTCGCTTCAGTCTCATTTGAGGTATCCTGCTTGTCATCGTCCTTTTGTTTGTCGTTATCGCCAGTAAACAGCTGCGCCTTGAGAGCAGCAGCAGCAGCATGATTGGAAGCTGTCCGCATGCGAACCTTTTCGTTCATGATTTGCTTGTTCAAAGCTGCAACCTCTTTAACTGCGCCCTTTTTCTCCGCAAGGTTGCGGACAGCAACTGCTGTCATGTTCCAATTAGCCTCTCGTGCCTGAGACAACTGCTGGCCACCTTCCTTGGAGGCATAGATAGAGCGATCCTCGTCTTCAATCTTACGGCGCTTGTTCTGATTTCTTTTTCTACGTTCCTCCTTCTCACGGCGTTCCTGGAAGATGCTGTCCTCCTTCTTGCCAAGCTCGGTCAACATGAGTTGTGCGCGCTTGAGGTTGACATCGCCATTTTCAGTCAAGAATCCACCCATGAGTGGCAAAACCTGTTTCCAAATGTCAATCAGTACATCAATGGCACCTTCACGGGTTTCGAGCGAAGGCAAGTGGGGCAAAAAGTCGTTGCCAACAAAGAAGCATAAAAAGATCCAGTCGTCTACTGCCTTTTCGAGATTCCATTCAAAGGGTAGGTTGTCAACCTTGAGCTCCACCTCCAAATATTCACGAAGTATGCTCACGTTCAAGTAAATGTAAGGCTTTTGCGAAGCTGGTACTACTGCCTTTGATGCCTTGTCTTCTGATTCCCCTGATTTGACCTTGGCCACGCCTTGACATTCAGCAGCAATGTGTCCTGGTTGGTTGCAGATGAAACATTTGCTTCTTGAGCTGCCCTCTTGGAAAAAGACATCTTCACGAAGTACTTTAAAGTAAGGCTCGTGGGTTCCCAGAGCAAGCATAATTAGATCAGCATCCTATACATATTGGAGTAAAAAAAATGTTAATCTATGGATCACAAAAAAAAGAGAGAGAAATGAAACGGGAAGTAACTACTGGAATACGACTTACCAGCCCATAAATGACATGTGTAGTGTTGGGATTGTGATGGGAGGTGGAGCGCTGTGCACGGATAAAGTTCATCATCTTGTGCTCTCCTTCTCCTGGAACGCTACCGTCCGAAAGAATGACCTTGAGATTCTGCCAGCCATCATCTTCGTTCAGTTTCTTGGCGATCCAGTATCTCAGATGCTTAGCAAGGTTCACCATAAACGGTGTACCAGGTGTAATGCAGTTGCCATCAAACTTTTTAGTCTTGTCATGCTCTGGGCGAAGGGCCTTCAAATCAGCTAATAATAATTAAGAAAAAAAACGGTATAGTGTTAAAAATATATCCCGGATATACCTCCATCAACACATAATTTCTTCTGGTTTTGCACAAACAATCGTAACAAGCACATACGTGTGAGTTCTTCCCAAGCTGCCGCCTCACTAGCTGCTTTCTCCTTTGCTTCCTGAGCGGCTTTGAAACGTCGAGATCGCTGTTGGTTCATCTTTGCACGAGGAGCAACTCCGTCTAATCAAGTATAACATAAAAAGAATTACGTTTTAGTCATTTGAACGTATTAAATTAATTCCGCAGCATCTGTTACCATCCTTTAAACATTTACCAATAGCCATGTACAAAAGCTTGCGAGGACGGACCATCCTCACGATACGCTCAATATACTCAAAAATGGCGATGAACATTTCCTCTTCGGTTTCGGGAGGTGGCTTGCCTTCGGGCTTGCAGCATGGATGAATAATATTATTCATATCAAGGTAGAGATAGTCATTCTCCTCTTTGTTGGGGTTGGGCTTTGTAATGTCGACTGGAATCGTAACGCCATTAACCTCACGAGCTTGTTCCTCAATCACACGGGTGGTGATCTTGGGGTACTTCTTGGAGAGCCTAGAGAGGATGACAGATGAAAGAATAACTAATGTGAGAGATCTAGCAACAAATGGAATACTACTGATGACAATGTAGAGCTGGAAAAGAAACAACGGTCGGCATGCATACCATCTGAAAAGTGCTGGAACTCCCATAACTTGATTAGAGTGTTGCTCCTGATTGCTGAGTCAAAGTGAAGGATCAGCAATTAAGAGATGGGTGTAATTTTATGAAATTGGGCCATGCTTCAGCTGTTTTAAATGGCGCACCAATAGGTGGCTTAAACTTCAGTGATGCCAGTTCCGGTCACACTTCCTGCATTTCGAATGATGCCACGAGACGAGTTGTGTGGAGAAGACCCTAATGGTCGTTCAAACAGCGCACGTGGTAATGTACAAGTATTGTCTCAGTTCAAGCATGGGTCTAAAGAGCAATCAAATGCTCAGCATGCTCTAAGTTTGATGCGAGCCATGACATTAGCTCACGTACCATACCAACCACACTACCCCTTTTTTGACTCAATAAATTTTTCTTGGACTGATCGGATGTACCTTCCAATTTTGTCACAGGCAATAGCAGAAACGTTCGTATTCACTTGAACCCACCGAGTCGCTAATCCACCATGGGTGGAGTTTGTGATATTGTGGCATATTCCATCACAACGCTCCACTACGAAGAGGACATGCTGCTTATTAGAGCATGTGCTTTTCTTCAAGAGGGATCAAAACTGGATGAAGAGGTGGCAACCAAAGGGGAGGTATGGGGTCTGCAAGAGCTTTTGTCTTTGGAGACGTATCCCTTTGGCTGCCTTTTCGGCTCCTTGAGCCATATCAACAACCCTACAGCTTTTTTAGCTGTAGAGGGTTAACTGTGATCGTATGCCACACAGCTCTCTTATATTTCTTCTTTATAGTACCAATAGGTGTTGCCGTGGTTGGGATCTTGTTGACTTTGTTATACCGGGATACACCCAATATACCCAGTGCACCTCGAGCAACGTTGTCTAATCCAAGCCATTGTTTTCTGTGTTTCCAACTGCAGTGGAGAACAGTGTTTAAGCATGCTGACTAATCTCAGCAAAAAATTCTTGCCCAGCTTGTCGCAATAATCAGTCTATTACACAGTAACAACCTAGTACTTTCGACAGCTATTACGATCTGTCCAGCTAGCCGCCCCTATTCCCACTCTTCCTATATGGCGTATTTCAAAAACTGCGGTAAAAATATTTGACCTTGGTGAGAGTGAAAGTTTGCCTCATCTGGATGCCCCCAAGTTCATTTCTTCATTTGCCCCCTCCCCTCCCCAGGTGATTTGATAGTATTTTAAACACGCCCTATAGTACGAAGTAATGGTATCGTCTGCTTTTACGTCAAGAAATTGGCAAACCATAGTGATGATATTGGGCACAGAAGACACCTACCCTGTGTAACGTATTTCAATTTGGGAGGTGTTCTGTTGCTCACACGTTGATCGACCCCAAGTCTTCAGATTTTCTGCTTGTTGCCAATTTTTTCCCCCTTCCTCACCCCCCTCACAGAAAAAAAAACTGACGATAAGGCAATCTTAAGTTAGCTGAATTGGAGCATCAATCTTTTGCATCTTGAGCGTTTCCCTGACGCGTGTTAGTTCAATTGGTTGTGCAGGGATCGACTCCTCGTCCAGTATCAAATTGCACAAATGTCCCATCAAGCTAATCTAGACACTCTTCAGGGCGTAAGCTAATGGAGAACAAGGTACTCCGACCATTTTGTTCACACACTGCTATCTTTTATTTGCACAGTTGGTGACCGTGACGATGGCAAGGATGGGAATGCGCGGAAAAACGTTTGGCAGCGTCGTAAACTCGGCAGAATTGGTCGAGGTTCTAATCGCTGATTGGTCAAAAAGAAAATAACCGCAAGGGTTCCACCTTGCCAAAAGCACGTCAACAAAAGAATGACAGCATCAAAAATCTGTCAACTTTATTTCCCTCCCTCCCCCACCAGATATAAAGCAATTCTCTCTGCTCTCTTTCTCGATCATCATCCATTCACTCCCCCATCATGAAGTTCATCAGCAGTGCCTTGTTAATGCTCCTCTGCAACATTGCAGCCCATGCTCATTTTACTGTGACCTACCCTCCCTCTCGTGGCTTTGACGACGCTAAAGAACCTCAAGCGCCTTGTGGATCATTCAACAATGTCACCAACCGAGTCGACTTCCCGTTGTGTAGGTTTGCCTTTGTTACTTTTTGAACTGGTATGATCTTCAATTTGTGGTGGCATAAAGGTTAACCTGTCTTCTTCTTTTTTTTCTACTCTCATTTTCTCTTACCCATTTTGAAGCCAATGGCTTCTTTGAGATTGACAGCGGTCATGTAAAGGCTGACATTGTCATCAACCTGGTTCTGCGCGAGAATCCCACTGATGCCGACTTCACTGCAGCCGCCAGCACGCCTGCCGCAAAGCTTTCAGTCAGCCAACCCGGCGCAAACTGCCTGCCCGTAGATTTGTCGAGCTTCGCCGGCGCGAAAGACGGTGTTAACGGCACTCTGCAAATTGTTTACAATGGCGGAGACTCGCCTCTGTACCAGTGTACCGATGTCGTGTTGAAGACCAATGCCCCTACGTGGGATGCCTCCAAGTGCTCCAAGAAGCCTTCACCACCACCTTCTACAGCCTCAAATGCTCTGAGCGCAATGACCAGCACTCTCGCTGGTGCTATTTTCCTTACCACCGGTATCTTGATTCTGTAATTACTATATAATAAAGTCACAATGCCATGCAGCCATTTTTTTTAGTGGGTATTGATAATTTAGATTTTTTTGGAGGGGTGGTTCTCATCTCCTTGCGCCTCTTAATTTTTTTTTTTTGCTTCACTACCTATAACATATTCTCTAGTCAGCTTTAAAGCGCTATCTGACTCTTTCGTTCGTGTAGGATACGTACTTTATGAGCTCTTTAATACATGCTTCCCAGTGGCTATTTGGACAAGTCATTGTCACTGTGCACTATACCAAAAACGCAACAAGAGTTTATTTTCATGCTATTGATTTTGTGTGAGTGTCCATGAAGCTGTTTTGCTCCCTAGTTTAAACTACGACAAAAAAGCGGTAAGCTAGCCAACACAACAATACCTATCGCATGTTCATGTTGTGATGTAAACCGAGTTCTTCATCTCGCCATGGGCAGATAACGGTAGTGTTCGACCCTGTCCTGAGATGGCTCGATAAGGACAGAAAGAGTTGGCTGTCAAAGTGAAGTTACTACATAAATTATGAAAAAAGGAAGTTGCAGAATATTGCGAGCATAGTCAAGTTGGTTTCTTTGGGCAATTAGAAATACAGAAGTCTTTACTCGTTAATGACAACACTACATTTAGTAGCCAAGGGAGTTGAGCCCAAAATTGTGTGCTGATATCCGCATTTTGGTATAGACGATCAACACTGACTACAGCCTTGACACTGGGAGGCAGCAATTTTGGCTACGATGAAGAGGCGTACCAAATAGAGGAAAGCATCCAACATGATTTACTGTAGTTCTACTCTACTCCACGACCATTCTTATACATGTCACTTAGAAACCATCCTGCATATGGATCCCCTTTCTCTGCAGCTTTGCGATACCATGCAACTGCCTCGACATCATTCCGTTCAACTCTATGACCATTCAGGTACATATATCCAAGATATCGCTGTGCATCTCGATCCCCTTGGTCTGCGGCTTTGCGATACCATATAACAGCCTTGGTATCGCTCCGTTCAACTCCTCGGCCATATTCGTACATCTTTCCAATTTCCACCTCCGCCGATGCATCCCATGAATCTTCAGATTTACGGTACCATTTGAGAGCTTCGACATCATTCTGTTCAACTCCATGACCATTCAGGTACATCAATCCAAGACATCGCTGTGCATCTCGGTCCCCTTGGTCTGCAGCTTTGCGATACCATGTGGCTGCCTCGATATCATTCTGTTCAACTCCACGACCATATTTATACATGTCGCCTAGGAACCGCTGTGCATCTCGATCCCCATGCTCTGCGGCTTTACGATACCATGTAAAAGCCTTGGTATTGCTCTGTTCAACTCCTCGGCCATCTTTGAACAAGTCTCCAATCTCTACCTCTGCCAATGCGCCGTTTGAATCATTAGATTTACGGTACCATTTGAGAGCTTCGATATCGTTCTGTTCAACTCCATGACCATTCAGGTACATCAATCCAAGATGTCGCTGTGCATCTCGATCCCCTTGGTCTGCGGCTTTGAGATACCATGTGGCTGCCTCGACATCATTCTGTTCAACTCCACAACCATCTTTATACATGTCGCCTAGAGACCGTTGTGCATATCGATCCCCATGGTTTGTGCCTTTGAGATACCATGCGATAGCCTTGGTATCGCTCTGCTCGACTCCTCGGCCATATTTGAACAAATTTCCAATCTCCACCTCCGCCGATCCACCCGATAAAGCATTAGCTTCACTGTACAATGCGAGAGCTTCGACATCATTCTGTTCAACTTCACGACCATTCAGATACATCAGTCCAAGACGTCGCTGTTCATCTGGATCCCCTTGGTCTGCGGCTTTACGATACCACGTGGCTGCCTCGGCATCATTCTGTTCAACTCCACAACCATTTTCATACATGTCACCTAGAATTCGCTGTGCGACTGCATTCTCTTGACGAGCTACCTCAAGGCATACATTGATTTCCTCACTTGCAGCAGATCGGGAACCATAGTAAAACTTTGATGATAGGATTGTCTCTGCCTTTAGGTTTTTCTGAGCCGCTGCCTTAAAGTACCAGGATACAGCCTCGGACACATTTTTTTGAACACCACGGC
>JAAAIY010000399.1:0-21619 GCA_016098105.1 Actinomortierella wolfii
CTGACCAAGTATTTGATCGCATGCCTAATCTCAGTTCATTGATAATATACGACGATGTTTCGAGCTACACAGTCAATGATCACCAATGGCGTCGTTTGGCACCATGGACTGCTTTCCAACACCTGTCTTCTATCGATCTCACAGGCCAGATCGCCTGTGAATTCCACCCAGCTTCGCTTAAGCACCTACCCAATCTTAATTCACTCACCCTACGCGGACCAGGCCATGATCGTCACTGCTGCTCGCCTTCATGTAGCTTCTACTGCATGCCTGAACTTCCTCCCACCTCTGTTTCATCCATACCAGAACTAGAACATGATGGATTATCCAAACCAAAGAATCTATCCAAAAACAGGGCGAAACGAAGGATGCTTCATGATACGCACCTCTATACGTGGGATTGGTTTATGCCATCATTGCAATCGGTTACACTAGAGGGTGAGCCAGCCATTCGATTCGACTTTAAGTGGTTGTTGTATTGCCCACGCCTCGATAAGCTGATTCTCGATGTTACTGGCCATCGTTGTATGATGACCTTGGACGCCTTGCGTGAAGATCTCAAACTGGATGAAATGAAGGAGGAATCACTGAAGGAAGATGATCGCAATCATGGCAACAACAACAACAACAATGCACATGACATCAATAATGGCGACAAGAATACAAGTCTTAATCGATTGAAAAGTAGCCCCTTGACCAACTTAGAACTGCATGGTCGAATCGCGATAAGTGATGCCGATATCCAGGAATTGTTGACATTCTGTCCTGAGCTTATTGCGCTTACTTTGTGCGAAACGCGGCAGTATACTCTTTCAAGTTTGGTTGCAGCTTGCAATCGCCATCAGACTCTCAAACGAGTCTCTGTCACTCGCCCCTTGAACAACAAGCAACTCAAAAACCTAAGCTTGATCGACGAACCGAGACTCATCTACAGATCCTGGTTGGACAGGACTCTCGGCGAAACATCGATCATCGACGAGGTCATATCCAACGTCTACCGACTTGTATATCGCACCTCTAACGGCCACTATGTGTCCCCGTCAACGTTGGTGACGGGAGAAGAAATGAAAGAGGAAACAGAAGAGAAAGAAGACGTGTTCGGGCGGCAACTGTGAAGAAACTGATTGGCTTTCAGAGATATACACCGACATCTTTTCATAAATGGTTCACTTTTTTTAATACAACCCATAGAATAATAAAAATAATCCCAACATTACTCTTGTGGCGGGTTAGGTGGTGATGGAGGAATCGGTGGTAATGACGTTCGTGTACCAAGAATATGACCTGCAGACACGCTATTGCTATTCCTATCCCTACTGTGATGACCACCACTCCTCACTTCGCTGTCACTTTCATGCGACGTTTCCAAGCCGTCTTCACCATTTGTCCTTTGTACTGAACCTTGGTACTGTTGTCTCTGCGGTTGTTGCCCATGTTGTAACATCCAAGGTGCAGATACGGCTCGGGAGCGGCCGCTTTGCCACTCTGTCGAAGGTGCTTGTTGGTGTTGGTGTTGCTGTACTTGCTGTTGCTGCTGGCATGATGAAGGTGGTAAAGAAGATTGTCTGGATTGCTGGCACCGCGCGCTTTCGAGTTGGCTCACAAAAGCAGTGTTGGTCGAGTTTCGACGTTGGTGGCGCTGTTGTTGGCTATTGTGAGGGATAATAGTCACGATGCCATCACAGCCAACAGAGCGAGTAGTGATTCGGCCATGATATTCTTGCTCCCAGGACGTAACACGTCCATGGTCGTCTGAGAGACGAAGAGAACTTAAGACGGATGATCGTCTTCGTCTTCTCTGTTGTTGTTGTTGTTGTTGTTGTTGTTGTTGTTGATGCTGCGCCATTTGCTCTTCAATCGAGGAGCGACGGCGAAGGTGGGCTTGGAATTCTGAAGGGAGCATTGGGCGTCCTTCTGGGAAGTCTCCCTGCAGCAGATGAGGCGGTATTGCGGCCACCGTCATTGGTGGTGCCAGGAGCCTCTCATGGGCCGAGGAGAGTAGAGGTGACTCTTCGCCATATTCTTCGCCTTCGCTCAGGAATGGCATCGCAATACATCGCTCGTCCAAAGCGTTCAGCAAGATTGACAACATGAGGCCAAGCACAGCGAGGGTAATGAAAAACTCTTCGACCACTTGATAGTTTCCTCCAGACTGGTGTAAGAGCCATGCGACAACAATCGGGAACACGGTCAATGAAATGTTCAATGCGATCGTGACAATACCATACGCCGTTCCGAGTTGTTCGTCCTCTACCAGAAACGGGATGCATGGCCAAAGTACCGACGCAAAAAGTGAATACGCCACGCCCATGACCGACATGCCCAAGATGGGTGTCACTGTGCTGAACCCAAGCTGGGCATGCGACCAAATCAAAAGTACCGCTGACAGCGGAATATACCTTGACCGATGGCCAAATCGGTCGACCAAGAACCCACAGAGTGGCGATCCGACAGCAGAGATCACATCCGGAAGCGACATGACAGTGCCAGCCCTTTGTGGGTCGTTGTGGTACCAGCGAGCTTGCAAGAAGCCTGACAGGATATGGAAAAATGGTACCACAGCCCCATACAGGATGATGCAGCATAGGCACAGGATCCAGAAACTTGGCTGGAGCGTCCATATTTCTGAAATAAGCATCTTGTCGTCTTCAGCCAACATCACTTCCGTGGCATCGTCGTCGCTCGCGTCATCATTGGCGAAATTACCGACCCTATTGTCTCTTTCACCCCTTTCTTCAGGTAGATGGCGTTGCTCCTGGTAACGCTCTTCTCTGTATAGTTGTGCTGCATTCTTTGGTGCATCGGGTTTAACACCAGCAAGGATCCGCGACTCAGACCGATCCAAGGTAGCGACGCCAATCCCGCAAAGAAAACTCATCAGACAGATAAAGAGGCCCGAAACGCTGGATACCACCACGCCATGCTGGAAACGAAGTGCAATCCAAGGAGATATATTGTCATTCAGCGCCGTTGCGATTCGTGCACTTGATAGGTTGAGGCCAAGAGCTAAACCTAGCCATGCATGCTTGAACCAGTCCGTAGTTACTTTGCACTGTGCAACCTCCAAACACTCGCCACCAATACCAAACAGAAATCGACCAAGCACCATTGTCCAAAATGACCGCGTCACTAGGCCGATTATAAACAGAGATTGACCTGTGCAGACACACAGACTGAACACGATGATCATTTTCGATGCAGAAAATCGGTCAACCAGAAAGCCGCCTGCAAGAGGCAGGACAATATTTGGGAGCGAGTAGGCCGAATAGAGAAGGTTGAGCTGGTATTGGTGTGTAGCATCATCGGTTCCTAGCCACTCCTTTAGTTGAATACTCAGAGCCTTTTTTGATTTATGGGGAACAAATGTTAGTTGTGACATGATAATGAACATGGGCTCACACGCAGCCCCTTGTCCCTGTATTTTGAAACAAAGACGAAACATGTACGTTACAGCTGGCAGATCATAGCAGTAATAGTTGCCGGCAAGCAGCAGACACGCCATACTGAGGACTAACCAGTGCCGTGGAGTGGTCGGTCGTGGTTCGTGAATGGAGAGTTTCGAAGGAAGTGGAGAAGATTGAGTCAGGCTATTGTTCACGGCGACATTGGGTGAGTTATGTCCCAGGATGGGTTGTTGCTCGTCATATTGTTGTTGCTGTTGCTGGACCATCTCATGCGCAATCTGCTATAAAGAAAGAAAAAAAAGGACGTGTGTGTGAAACCGAGAGTGGATAAAAGAAGGGATGAGGTTGAAGTATGAAAGAAACAGAAGAGAAAAAAAAGTTGCCACCAAGAGTACAACAGTCACATTTTTTCTTTTTTATTGGGATAATGCAACAAGCTCCTTTTCACTTGGCAGAAAGACTTGTCCTGTTTGGTGCAGAGAGTCAATGAGTAGTTCAAGATGGTTTCCATCTAGTTCGTCCGTCTAGTATTACAATGAAAGGGAACAAAGAGAAATAGGTACAAGTGAGAATGTGACACGTTCAAATTCCTATTTAAGGCACACCTGAGCGTCAGGGCACCAATGTTTCATCCTGTTCTCTTTCTCTCATATCATGCATACCTCTCGAAGTGTATTCAACTCATCGCCAAACGCCTGTGTAAACTGCGTCATGTAGCGTTCCCGGAATGCTGCCTCGACTTCTGGATTAGTGTCAATCTTACGCACCCGATCCGATGTATGAGCCTGGATGATCGATTTGATTTACAGGATAGTTTGGCTACTTGTTAGTAGTGGTTCATCCAGGGTCCAATCTAAAATCTGTCTCATGCAACCACCTCGGAACTCGTGCTGCGTTTACCTTTGACTGCGTAGGGGTACTCCTGATACCCATATCAAAATCTTCGTCTTCGTCCTCTTCATCTTGTTTTGAGTCTTGGGCCTGATCAGTGTCATCATACGGATCGTCTAATGGCAGTATATCTTGATCATTGTCTTCGTCGTTGTGTTGGTCATTCTCTATGGTCCTGGTTTCGGTTGTATCATTTGTGTCTTTTACAGAGTCGACCTAATATGGAGTTGGCATGCAACAACGTCAGCGTCCGTGATCTCCTGTATACATTTTCATTTAAATCAAGGTATATCCTTGGATACCAGCGTCCTGAGCAATTGCTACCTTTAATCGCTTCCGTGGTGATGTCTGAGGTTCTGTTGAATGCTATTGACGAGACCCAAGAGAAGTTGATTTAGATGTATTGTCAGCAGGGTTAATCTGCATTGGGTAGCTTATTTCCTGTTTTCAAACACTTCATACCTTTATGTCGCCTATCACAGAATAAGAAGGGAACACAAAAAAAGGTTAGAGGGCTGATCGGTTAATAATAAATGTAAAGGCCAATGTCCAACAGAGTCTTTACCATTAGCTTCCCGTTTTGAGGCATGTGCAGATGTCTTTTTGCTTTCTTTGCGCGATCCCATTGTGCTTGTCTAGACTGTGTTGTTATGAATGCGAGTGTGTGTGTCTGTGTGTGTGCAGCAGAGCAGTAAGGGCATGGCGGCAAAGATCACGTGAGTTAGAAGCTTGAAAAGAAAGATGTTTCTGAGGGTCGGGGAATCCTCCTCTTTCCAATTAAATCGAAATGGTACTGAGCGACAATATCCCAGCAGGCTGGGGGAGAGATCAACAATCCATCCGTCTATCCAAGAGAGACAAAATCCATCCATCGATGCCGATACGCCATTCCCTCATCCCCATCGTATCGTCAGATCTCGTTGTCGCCACTTTGCACCAGGAGGAACTTTTCGACTTTTACATAGACAGGATACCAGCATCTTTGCACTTTGGAGGGAAAGGGGCCGAGATGTCTTGACGGAAAGGAGGCATCTCAACACGGCGGTTCATGGCTGGAGAAAGCACTTAACACTGTCTTCGCGAATGCATGGCGAAACTCTGATTCTACTGTGAGCAATCTCGGCATCAAGTTTTTGTTAGGCGTAGTGGTCGTTAAGGCTGGCGAATCCAACATCAGTGTCTGCTAGGTGTCCCTTTGCATCTGCTGTCTTGTACTGTCAACTGTTAACAGTGCAGTGCATTCAGCTATGCCGGTACATAACAGATAGAGAGGAGGTCTTTTGGAGGCTCGCAGGCGGCGTCATAGTTGATCGGATCGCTCTTTGATACCTCCTGTCAGACATCAATCAACTTTTTTCAGGACAGCACCAACATCAATGACAGAAGGCACAACACTGCTTTGCAACACTAGTCAGGACAGACAGCTGTGAATAAGGATGCTGTTGTTTTCAACCTCCCTTCTTAGACAGTCGACCACTTTGCATCTCGCTTTCACCACGAATCAACTCTTCACCTTTTCATAACCTGCCTGTGAACGACTTGTTTTGTTGACCGCTTTGATCTTTATCTGTTGCATATTTACATAGGCTGCTGTCAAGGCTCACGAATTGCGCACCAAGAACAAGGCCGAGCTCGTCAAGCAGCTCGAGGAGCTCAAGCAGGAGCTCGCCAACCTCAAGGTCCAGAAGGTTGCCGGTGGCTCCGCTGGCAAGCTCACCAAGATGTAAGTCTTTGTTCGTATGGATTCGCTTGCTTCGAAAAACAGACAGTGCAAAACTCTGAGAACACGATATATCCAGGCTTGTACGAAAGCAGGCAGATGAACAGGATCAGCATTCAGGAACAACAACATTGTCGTGTCGAGCAATTATAGCGAAGCAGAGTCGGTTTATGGATTTGGATCGATAGAACGTAACGAAATTTTACGTGTTGTTGACGATATTTGCCGTCTCTTCAGTACGCGCCGCCAATATACAACCGATCAGTCTGTCTCCACCATGCTTCATTTTGTCGTTTGCAACTCAACATTTTATCTCGAATGACAAGTCATCAACCGAAAGACAATCGTCCGATATTTCTTCAAACCACGCGATTTTCCTTCTCGGCACGCACATTATAGTGCACAACTGACAGCACTATTCCGAATGGCAACAACAGTCGTTCCTTTTTCAGTCTATTTCCGTCATATTATGATTTATCGGCACATCAGCTCCATCCACAAAGTTGATATGGATCGTTTTGGATTCTCTGGATATCTCTCCCTTACCAAACAACTTTTGAACAGAGCAAATATACTTATCATTTTCCCTTCACGGTACAACTTGGTTTTCTTCTTGCTAGCTCGGCTGTCCGCAAGTCGATTGCTCGCGTCATGACCGTCATCACCCAGACCCAGCGTGCCCAGCTCCGCCTCTTCTACCAGAAGAAGAACTACCTTCCCCTGGACCTCCGTGTCAAGAAGACCCGCGCCATCCGTCGCCGTCTTACCAAGCACGAGGCCTCGCTCAAGACCCTCAAGCAGCAGAAGAAGGAGACCCACTTCCCTCTCCGCAAGTACGCCATCAAGGCATAAATGGTTTTTTGCCTTGTTTTGCTGTGTGCTTTCTTCCCTTGAAATAAAATCACGTCCTGCGGTTTTTGTTTAGTGGGGATTGTTTATTCATCTCGAGTTACCGCGGCACCCAACTGTGTGACCCTTTATTTTCTTCTACTAATGCAAGTCAGCATCTGAGCTCTTACGTGTCACGAGAGGATCAAGGTTATTTCTACTTAACCGGATCTTTTAGAGGTGATAGTTAAAGTCGCGTCATAACGTGTTTTCGTTCTTTATAAGACAATGATCTGAAGTAGAGAAGAGATTACGTGCATCGTGCTGGGCTACCATTTCAAAAAATAGACTGCCATTCATGGCACCCGTTTTGCTCACTCTTGCTCTCATTGATCCCACTACAATCCCTACAATCCTTTCTGTGACTACTCAGGATTGGTTGTCGCTTTTTTGTAGCATTGGAAACCCTGAACTCCCTATTCCATTGCTGTATTACTGTCTAAGAAGGGGATCTTGCAAGTGTGATCAAGTATTCAACTGAGTAGTATCCCTTTTACGCGGATCCTTACGCCAATAGGTAGTGCTTCTCGAGGGAATGAACTGTGCATAAGATCGAGGAGAGACAGGAGCGAGAACGAGGAGCAAATCTCATCTCTTTTTTCACCCCATGTTTTGGGATTACTCGTTAAAAATGGGGATGATGGTGTATATGACCAGGACCCTTTTTAGTCATATTGAAAGTCAGTATCCTCTGCCTCTCCATGAAGGTTTGTGTGACGAGATTTTCGCTGCTTTCAGACAGCACCTGTCAAATGAAAAGTAACGAATGGAGTCAGGATGGGACTTTCGAAAAGAAAGGGTGGGATATAAGGCAGTTTCACAGTGGACGAAGCAACAGGTGGGAGGGTTAGGATATGATAATATAAACCACATCGGTGATTTTTTTCAAAGGCAGTTTATCCGTGAAGTCTTGTGAAGCTACCATACTCTGGCTCCAAAGTAATCAGACGATGAACAGTCACTATATGAGAACCTTCGTTGTGCTCCAGGTTATCGTATATTTTGTTTCCTTCCTGTCCCCTCTCCTGATTCTCGGAACACCGTGATGTCGATTTGAAGTGCGCATATCGAGAAGACACGGTGGGCTGGTGTGGCATGTGACCTAGTTCGGAAGAATGAGTTTGGTTGTCGAGGACAAAGAGAGGGTTCAAGGAGTGTGAGCGAGTGCGCTATTTTGTTTGCACACCTGCATTTGGTGTGCTGATTTAGAAGTGTAGACTCTAGGTCCAGCTGGTACAGTGTTTTCCCCTTTTGACTGCGTTCACTGATGCGCGCATCATGACATCTGTGTTAAAATTCAAAAAAGGCCACATACAATAAAATTCGCCCCGTATCTACTCCCTCCCACAACATCAATAATAGGACAAGCAATGGGTGAAAGTTTCTACCCACAATAGCCTCGACTAGTCCATGTTTCCTCCCGAAATTCTTGTAGTCCTGCCGCCTCTCTCCATTCCCCTACTATGTAAGATCATCAAACCACTAGCCATCATCGGAGCATCATAGTTCCTGAGGATTGATGTGGTAGTTCTTGGTCGTGTGTCTATCCACAGCATTCGTCCATCCTTTTCTTCACTCCTTTTCCCTCTACAATTTCACCCACCCCTTCTCACCCTTTGACTTCTCACTGCTTCACGATAGACTACGAGGAGACTTTCTTGTTCATCTCGCTTTTTTCATCCCTCGCGCTTTGTAGTCGACATCAGCCCCTCCCATTTAGTGTCCACTTGTCAACCCTTTCCACTGGTGGCACAACTAAATATCATATAAAAGCACACTGAGTGTTTCTCGTTTTCAGCAATTTATTTCTTTCTTCTCCTAGCTGTCTCTTGCACCATATCCGTCATTTTGTCATCTCTCTCCTATTTTTTCTACTCATTCTCGTATATCGGGAGGCACACGCCTTCGTTCATGTAAACTTTTCATTCACTCACGAGCTAGCCTCTCTTCGATCCGTCACGCATATTGACTTGGCACCAATAAGGTATGGGCTTGTGTATTCAACAGTTATAGCCTTCTCTTCCCTTCTTGCACTACATCTGTGACTGGACACCAGTAACAGATACCCTGCAACCCTCTTGGTTCGATTCAACCAGAAGATTATCACTCTTTCGCATGCCTTCCGCATGGATTATATCACAACAGAGTTACTAGTACGGGAATCAACGCTAAAAGCGTAGTTGTGCCCCCCGTTTATGCTGTTCGTTTTTTTTTTCTTGATGCTACCCTGATTTTTCAAGGAGACAGATAGAATCAACCGCATCTCGTTACCTTTGAACATTTTTCTTCCTTGATTTGTCTACTACATGGAGCCTCAAGAGAGGGATGCCAGAATGTGGTTATCTGTGCGCTGTGCCCAATATTCCCCAGTCAACAAACAACGTAGAATTTCCTCGCTCAGGCTCACTCTTCGGCAGCATAGGGGAATGTGAAGGACAGAACCAGGAGGTTGATTTTTTTTGGCTCTTGCTACTCCTGTTACCGGTTACAGGCCCAAGCGAGATAAAAAAAATGCATATAAAAATCACCCTTGCATTCCTGAAATTCGCACCTTTGTTCGCTTGAATCTCCTCGTTCTTTTTGCATCATCCACGCACTCGTCACTGAATCTCTACCCTTCACTCTTTTTATGCATCTTTCGTGTATTTTCAAGTTCAGGTAGAAAAATAGCCCTAACACCGTATCTAACGTGTGATCATGTCGGACAAACAAGAGTACATCGAAGAAAAACCATCACAGCCTAATGAAGGTGAGCACAAATTACAATGATGGCGGTCAAGTTCGTTGTGGGATCATAGTCACTTCTCGTTTCCAAGCCATCACTGCATCAACATCATATATTTCTCATCGTCTTCACTTTTCACACCCTTATGCATATCTGTCTCCACGCCGTTTTTTACCTTAAATTACAAAATCGTATGATGCCAGTGCCCATAGCCTCCCTCCCTGTTCCTAGAGTCTAAGCTACAAGTTCTAGCTTTGGTTGATCCTGTCACTGAGCATTTGGAGCCATACGCGTGCGCACTCATACCCCTCTATCCATTTTTCTTCTAAGGAGTAGCAACAACACTCCTTTGTGTACATTCAATCCATCCCTGGGTAACCCTCAATGAAGATTGATTACTGACAGTACGATTTATTCTTTCTTGCTCCATGGAATTTGCTCAACGACGATTGTCGGTGGCAAAGGCTCGACATCCTCGACGCATTCAGCACCCAAAGGCATGGAGAATATTGACGATGCCATCGAAAGCCACTCGCCACCAAGACCCGCCAAAAAAGGAGGAACCCTTGAAGTGGAAGAACAGGCACATCATGAGCACAAAGATGAAATCTCACCTGAGCTTGAAGAGCTACTTCACACAGATCCTTCCAAGGGTCTGACGACCGAAGAGGCTGATCTGCGTCGCCAAACATTTGGTCTAAACGAAATCAAAGAGAACAAGCGCAATCCTATCATCAAATTCCTCAGTTTTTTCACAGGTGCAATCGCCTACCTTATTGAGATCGCCTGCATTGTTAGGTAAGTAACGCATGCTATAACATTTGACTGTCCAGATTCATCTGCATGCATCATTTGTACTACATACCTAAATGTGTTACTCCACTAATCAAAATATACTTCTTTCCATGTCTTTCGATCAATATCACAACAAAAATTTATAGTGCTATTGTTCAAGATTGGCTCGACTTTGGAATCATTCTTGCGCTACTATTGATCAATGCTCTTATTGGTTTTATCGAGGAAGCCAAAGCTGAATCAGCTCTCGATGCTCTTCGTCAAACTCTTGCCCTCAAAACCCGTGTCTTCCGTGATGGACACATCGTAGAGCTCAATACGGCCGAACTCGTACCAGGTGACATCATTGTCCTTCGTCTAGGCGATATCATCCCTGCCGACGGTCGCTTGTTGGGTATCGGAGCCACAGGTGAAGCGACTGAGGGTGATCTGCTGGTCGACCAGTCGGCGCTGACGGGTGAGTCGCTCCCTGTGTCCAAGAAGAAGGGTGATGTCGTGTACTCATCGTCTATTGTCAAGCAGGGTCAGCAAATGGCTGTGGTCACCAAGACTGGTATCAACACCTTCATTGGACGTGCAGCCAATCTTATCTCGATCACTACAGAGGAGGGTCACTTCCAGAAGATCATCAACCGCATTGGTAACTTTTTGATTCTTATTACCGGTGTTCTGGTTGGTATTATCCTGGTCTACCAGCTCGTTCACTTCCGTGGCACGCCCGAAGGCAAGTTTACGACCGTCTTGAGCCGTGTCCTTGTTTTAACAGTTGCTGCCATCCCTGTCGGTCTGCCTACTGTCATGTCGGTTACCATGGCGGTTGGTGCCAAGCAGCTTGCGGCTAAGAAGGTTATTGTCAAGCGTCTGACAGCCGTTGAGGAGATGGCTTCGGTGTCTGTCCTTTGCTCCGATAAGACCGGTACCCTCACCCTCAATGAGCTGACATTTGAT
The DNA here is from genome assembly GCA_016098105.1 of Actinomortierella wolfii. Classification (NCBI taxonomy): domain Eukaryota; kingdom Fungi; phylum Mortierellomycota; class Mortierellomycetes; order Mortierellales; family Mortierellaceae; genus Actinomortierella; species Actinomortierella wolfii. Next base: position 11,372 of record JAAAIY010000399.1, read on the forward strand.
GAACCCTACCTGACGAATGGTTACACTTCTGAAGATATCCTGTTGTACTCTTACCTCGCCGCCGAGCCCGGTGCCAATGACCCAATCGAACTTGCGGTCCGTACAGCAGCTGAGGAGCAGCTCGAGATCCTGAAGAATCGGACGCACAAGCACACTGTGCCCGGCTTCAAAGTTACATCATTTTTGCCCTTCAACCCTGCTACAAAGTTAACTCAAGCAACGATTACCAAAACGGACACAAACGAGTCATTCAGAGTCGCCAAGGGTGCTCCCCAAGTCATCATTCGTCTTGTTGGTGGTGACGACGATGCCGTGCGAGCTGTTAATGCGTTGGCCAAACGTGGTCTCCGTGCCCTAGGTGTTGCTAGAACGACCGACAACGACCTGGACAATTGGCAGCTCGTTGGAATGATTTCGCTGATTGATCCTCCTCGCCCTGATTCGGCCGAGACCATCCGTCGTTGTAAGGACATGGGTGTTGATGTGAAAATGATCACAGGAGACCAGTTGATTATCGCTAAGGAAGTCGCACATCGCCTGGGCTTATCGCGCGTGATTTTGGATGCTGGTCATTTGGTCGACCCTGACAAGTCGGAGGATGAGATCACAGAGCACTGTATCCGTGCTGATGGTTTCGCCCAGGTCATTCCTGAGCACAAGTACCGTGTCGTCGAGCTGTTGCAGCAGCGTGGCATCTTGGTCGGAATGACTGGTGATGGTGTGAACGATGCCCCTGCTCTGAAGAAGGCCAATGTCGGTATTGCTGTCCACGGATGCACAGATGCAGCTCGATCTGCAGCTGATATTGTGTTGCTTGCTCCTGGTCTGTCGACCATTGTCGACGGTCTGATGACCTCGCGTGCCATTTTCCAGCGTATGCGCTCGTATGCCCTGTATCGAATCACATCAACTGTACATTTTTTGATGTTCTTCTTCTTTGTAGTGATGATTTACGACTGGTCCTTGCCTGCGCGCTTATTGATTCTGATTTGCATTCTTAACGATGCTGCCACGCTCGTAATTGCCGTCGACAACGCCAAGATCTCGCCTCACCCCGACAAGTGGCGCATCGGTCAACTAATTTCCCTGTCGATCACTCTTGGCGCCTGTCTGACTGCACTGTCATTTGCACATTTCTACGTATTCTGGTTCCGTTACGGCTATCAGCCGGTGGAAAACAGTCCCCTGGAGTCAGTGATGTATCTGCACATTTCGTCCGCGCCCCATTTCGTCATTTTCTCGACCCGTCTGGCCGGTTATTTTTGGGAGAACCTGCCTTCGCCCATGTTTGCTATCGTCATCATCGGTACTCAGATCGTTGCGTTACTGATGGTTGGCTTTGGCGGACTCACTGTGGCTATCCCTTGGAGCCAGGCCGTTGTCATCCTGTTGATCTCGTTCGTCTACTTTATCCTGCTCGATTGGGTTAAAGTACAGATCTTCAAGATGTGGTCGTTCGAGCTGACTGCCTATGCCTTCCCAACGCCGGCACGACGTGCCAAGCTTCACAAGCGGAAGGACTATCAACGCCAGCAGGAACACGTTTGGGCTAACATTGACAAGTTGCGCGAGATTGCGCTCATGATTCGAGTTCTCGAAGCTTTCAACACCAATATAGACAATAGCGAGCAACCGCAACAGAAGGAAGAAGTTGGAGAAGTTAAATTGGACATGGCAGCAGCGATCGCTGAAGAAAGACGCATCGACCATGATCATCCGTCCCTGGGAAGCGGTAGTGATGCTGAAAAAGCAGCACAGGCGGCTCGAGAAGCGATCGCACAGGCGGAGCAACCAGTCGACAATCAGAAGTAGGAGCTAGACGAGTGATCCTTCACGAATCTTTTTGCTTCTTAAACTCAAGAATTAGTTATATCATTTATATATTTTTCTTAAAAAATAGGTTTTTATCTAAATATCTAAATCTCTGTCTATAATATACAACTAGTTCACTGAATTCTGCAATGTCATTTCCAACTCATAGAGACAGACCATTTAACAATATGGAAAATGAATGAGAAACTAAAAAAATCAGATCAAGTCGGCGCTGGTAAAATATATCTTGAAATTCGTCTCTGTTAGTTTATATGGCTCAGATCCAATAGTATAGACAAGGAGATCTGATAACCCATGCCTTTGAAGTCATCCTATACCTAGACAATAAAACCATACCTTTTGTTCTTCGTTTTGTCACCCATTCTCTTCTTTCTCCCAACTTATTTGTTTGATTCAAGTGATAGACTGCGTATTAGTGTCGCATCACTAAAGAATCCGGTCACTAGTACATCCAGGCCATACTGTCATACTGCGGCAACTGCAGTGTTTCTCAGAGACCATAGGATGCCATTGTTGTAGAGAGGTGGACATTAAGAGATTGCGGCGTGTAACAATAACCTGCATCAAAATATGGTTAATGGCTGGCGCGGTAGATATCTTTTAAAGGCACGCAGGCGCGGCAGAAAATGGGAAATTCATTTCCATTTACTCCAAAGGCATTCTTCTACTGCGCCTTCCAATGTTGGTACAAGTAATAATGGAGTGGAATGGAAGGTATAAAAGCAACAGTTTTCTGCATAGGCTTGTGAACCTCATATCATCTTCGCATCGATATCCTCGCCTTCCCCTCACATTTTCACAGACGAGTCAGCACATATGCAAGTCCTCTTTTGTGCATATGTGTTCTGGCCCAGCAGGGGCTGGCATTGACTTACCCACTCTTACATCCAAAGTTGAGTAGGTGGGAAGCAAGCCAGTCCCGGGTGGAAGCTTAACGATCAAATCACACGTTCACGCCTTTTGTAGGATAGGCGGTTAAGCTCGGTCATTTTTTTACTGAGCATCCTACACCCCTCCTCTCTTATATTCTACAAATACAAAAAAAATTGAATGGGAAAGTAAAGTGGAGTATGAAGGAGGGTATTAGCCAGGTAGGCTGATGGTACGCCACTAAGAGCTAAACCCTTACAGATTGTATTTTGTATTATCTTGTACTATGGAGAGAAACACCATTATTGACAAGAGATCTCTGGAAGGATCTAATCTCAGCCACACTTGGTGAACTCAAGTAATTATCGCTAATTGACAACCGGCTGAGCTGTCTGACCCTTTGTTGCACCATCTGAGACACGAGTTTGACTGCATTATGGTGCTAACATTGCCCAGAGTGAACAACTTAGCCAATGGTAATGACGTCCAAGGAAACGGTGCTGGTGAAAAAATTGATTGGGGTCTTGTAAGGAAGAATGGCGGAGATGGGGGTGGTAAACGTGAAACGTGTTGTGCTACATCACAATATTCGAATGACTATGTACAAGATTGGCTCCGAACTAGAGGAAACAAGCACAACGGCATTTGGAGCAGACTGAGTACTACGTCAGTGAGTACGCTAGGACGTCTTTGATTTCTGCCCACAAGGACGGAGTTCCTGGGAGTGATGGAATGAGATATGCCTCCAAGCCGGTATGACGATGAGCCAAAGAGAGACGACCTCTGAACCCAAGAGGGGGAGGACACACGCACGTTAGCTCTTTCGAGAGAGAAGGGGAAGATGAGGTGATAAATGACTACGGAGGCGGAGCAATGATACGGCTTACACGAACACACGCAAACATCCCTTCAGTCACTTGTCCGCATTCGGGCATTGGCAAGTCGTATGCCACCTTTGTTGGCTGGCGTTCATATTGAGCAATAGAGTTCAAGCTCAGTTGCGGGGAGTGGGAGAAGGGGGAGGGGGGCTTTAAGAGGCTGTCAGGGCCTATTCTTTTCAGTTTTACACACCCGGACAATCATTTTACCCTTAGTCATTTAGCGAAAAGAAAAAAAAGCGCGCAAAAACTCCCCCCTCGCTCGGATTTTTGTCTGAGGACGGGGATGGGTCCTCGTCCAGTATCCGGTTGAATCAGGTACACCACAATTCTCTCTTCGTCTTTTATTTTAGTGCAGTTATGCTTATCATTCTACCCTCGCTCTCTTACCCTCACCCGGTCTAAGAGTCCAATAGATCTCCCGGCAAACTTGCATGGGTCCCTTTCCTTTATATCGGTTATGCTTAAGTGCTTAAGGCGAACAAGGTCATTCGGTGCTTGAGTGTCTGAGGCGGCTTATGCCGACATGAACAGGATATATTTGTGGTTGACATTTTTCATCTCCAGGGAGTAAATACTCTCACTTCTCATGTATCCCCACTCTGTTATCTGGTGAAGGTGGTTTTTTTTCCTGTTCTCTATACCTGTATCCTGACAGAATTGAGTAATGGAAGGAAGTGGGGAGGTGGGGGGGATTTTTGTTTACAATGGTGGACGCGCAGTTGTACTGTGAGGGGAATAGCACTGCGCGTATTAGCAATCCATTTTTTTCTTTGTCTTTGCTCGAAAGGTATGATGCGCAGGATCGTTTTACAAGTGCGCATTACCTTTACCAGAGTAGAAGAGCGTTATCCAATCTCCAACACCATGTCATCATCCCATACAAAAAACCATAAAAGCGTAGGAAGTATGACCGCGGCTTCTGGCGAGTCGAGTGTAGAGATGCTAAACTATGGCAAATCGGCCGACGTTTTCATGCACACCACTCTTTTTTACCTTAATGATAGCCCCTACAACTATGAGGCATTTTTTTTTCAAGTGGGTCTGCGCCTTCTCTAATGTCAGCAACACCACACAGGCGAAGAAGGGGAGGAATAACTCTGTTGAGAGGGGGGAGTAAGAGAGGAGAAATAAATAATGAATTCATCTTTACCCACATGGGGGTACGATTACGATTATGAAAATTATTTCTCAAGAGCATGGGGGAAGAGGGGAAACGAGGAAGGAAAGGGAAAAACTCTGTAGAGCATGAGCAGCAAGGGGGAAAAAGACAAGTGGATAAGAACAGCCAAAAAAGTATAATGGGGTGTGTGGATGGACAAGATATTGAGCCATTTTAGTAAGTGCTCTCATTGTATACTCTCCCATTTTGAACGGGGTGCAGAGACTCAAAAAAAGTAAGGTTCTTTTGAGTGGGCGAGCCAGATCTATGTATGATGATTCGTTGAAAGGTACTCTTTTACCTGTATGATCTGTTTTGTCTTCGTTTTGTCGTGTCAACAAGATAACGCACCGGAGTAAAGGAGATGGGAAAAAAGAGAGCATGTGTTTAAAAAAGTCTCGATGCTTCGACATACTGATCCAGCTTTACCAGGGTGCAACTTCTCCACTCACCCTTGAGAGAGCGGTTGCGAGCCGAAGAACATGGCTGAGCAAAGTGGTCACTTCCTTTGAAAAGATACACACTAGAGTTTCTGAGCTTGACTGGTTTGTTGTCTAAAAGGGCGGCTACAACAACTTCATCGGTGGTTTGGCCCCAACTTTGCTGGCAAACCTTATACTTCAACTGGATATAATATTTTGCCTGTGGCAGAAGAGTATCAATGGAGTAGAGGCAATAAGGCACAAAGGGAGAAGACTCCCATCGTATCCATACTCGACATCAATGACGATGGAAAGAGGTTAGGAATGTGAGGGAAGGGAGAAGGAGACAAGAGATGCAGCCATGTTTGACAGCACCAACGGATAGTAAATGCTGTTACATTGTTGAGCACACTGACCACTAGGGTTTGCTCTTGTACTGCGAAGACGGTGGCAATATTGCGATCCATTCTTCCTACCTGACGCTTCCTCTTCACCCAAGTATGTAGTATCAATAGTGAAAATCGAAAAGTCTAGCGCAAATGCCCTGGCACTATTATTACCGGGAACTAACGAGAGCAACAGAAGTAACGCCTGTGGCAGGCTAATTATGGACACCTTCCTCCAAAAGAACAAGAAATGCGTCCATAGTGTATTCAAATGGCCGGTATGAATGAGACTGAACCTGGCCTGAACGAGTATACGGTTTCCTTTGTACCATGCGACCCAATTCTTTGTAGTAAAGAGCTGTGTACATGCAACGGTCAGGAAATTCCGTATTCCAATTCATACGACTCATTGTTGTTTTGCCTGTGACGACGATGGACCCCATCAGTGCTAGGATCAAACAGAGCATGAAAGACTTCAGGGACCTCACTTCTCTGCCGTCTCGTCCTATATTAGTGGCACGTTCTCTCCTTCCCCTATATTTTTTTTTGCTCTCCTCTTTTGATGAGTAATGAATACGGAAGTTTGACGCGATCCGTTTCCACCGAGAACGATTAGTTTTTCTTTTGTTTCCATCTCGGCTTCTCTATCGCTTCATTTTCTCTTTCTCTCTCCTCTCATCACAGTCGTTGTTCTTCTCACTCCTACTAGTTGGCTTTCGTCACCTATTTTCTATTATTTCTATTCTGCCTTTTGATCGGCAACTCTCAAAAGCTTCTACTGCTACGATAGTTCCTCCTCTTCCTAACTGCTCTATAGTTTTGTGTTCGCGCGCGTTTCAACCGTACGTTACGAAGAAAAAATTTAATGTGATATCAATGAGAGTAATTCTTGCATTAGTTGGAGCATCATTTACTGCCTTCGGTGCAGAAAGCCCTTTTCCTCTCGTACTTTTGTTTGTTGTTAATGGTCCTTGCCATGTCTTTGAGCTGTTTTCCGGTACCCATTAAAGACTGTTCGCCTTCCTTTTTACTATCTCTCTGTAGACACCAAAGACTCCACGGGAACCCGCGACGATCGAGTATAAATGTAACAGGGTGATAGACTTTCATTGGATGCGTAGCCCTTGACCCTAGTCATATCCTACCCTAACCCCTCCCCCTCCCGTTCTTCTCCCTTTGAAATCCAATTTGATACCTTTTTCACTCCCAAGTCACTCACACCCTCTGGCCTTTTGTCCCTTGAAAAGGCACCACACCTCTGAAGACGAATTCTTTTTCTCTGACTGTATCCGACAAAAACCTGCTGTTTTGCAGGCAAAGACCTGACCAGTCGCCGTGTACGATCAAGGACAGCGACCGCCTAAAAATTTAGATTCACAACGTGTGAGTGAGGTGTCACATACCTTCCTTTTCCGTCCATACTTTTCAGTGACCAGGCCCTTTTTGGTTTATGTTCTGCGCTGTCGTTGAACTCAATATCGCAAATTATCCGTCCAGCTGGGTATTCAGTCTTATTCAATGATGAAGTATACGGGAGTGTAAGGATCTGCGCTCTAATTCTTTAGCCGGTATACTTTACTTTGATTGAAGTTGGGTGGTTGGACAGTGGGTGGCGAGAGCTAGCTGCGACAAAAGGTCCTTTTTTTGCATCCTTTAAAAATCCGTGTGCTTTGTCCTCGCCATCTTTTCTTTTTTTCTTTTCCTTTCCAACTTTTTTGTTCTTTTCCTCTCACCTTTGGTTCCTTCTACTCGCCTCCTCCCCCCCTCTTCCTTTCTTCCGTCTTCTTTTCTCTTCCTTCCACGCTGTACCGTTGGATCACCCTTCAACTGTCCACACTCCTCATTCCTCTTCCCTTTCCCTCCTCTCCTCTCTCACCTCACCCATTTCTGTAAGTCAATCTCTGGCTCGTGCTGTGAAATTATGCAAGGCCTTGTCCTGCCTTGCTTGATTTGCCTTCGCTTGCCATATCCTTGGTTCTCCACAGTTCTCTACTCTGCCCCTCCCAACATTGCTCTTCTACCTAAAATCAACTAGCCCTGAAAACCATGCTGGAAGCTCATACCATCACCTAACCACCCAATCTCACTCCTTGGTGATTGCTGAATCACTTTTTTTTCGGCCACGTCTCAGTCACTCTTTTCCCATTTTTTCATCCCAAAACCAGAACAGTTTTTTTTGTTCAGTCGTTCTTGGACATATCTCTTGAGTGGTACCTTAGGCCTCTCCTCTCCTGTTAGACCCTCTCTTAGACCTGTTTCTCTTTTGTTGTTTGTGGATGGAGACTGGCCCATTCGTTCGTTTTTGTTCCCCAATGTGGTGACTCTGCTCGGACGTTTTGTTTCTGACCTTCTCCCTCTCTACTCCCCCTTACATTTATTTACCCTCTTCTGTTTGTGTAGTTCATAGTTCTTACTCATCGTCAGCATGAGCGAGAAGATCGAACCTCAAGAGACCACCCCCAAGGTGGATACCAATGCTACCTCCTCCAAGGACAACGAGAAGGTTGGCAACGTTGAGTTCGAGGAAATTGCCCACAAGGAGCATGTTGATGAGATCTCGCCCGAGCTCGAGGCGCTCCTTCACACTGATCCGACCAAGGGTTTAGATGACGAAGAGGTGCTTCGCCGCCGTGAGACCTTTGGCCGTAACGAGTTGGTGGAGAAGAAGACCCACCCTCTGCTCAAGTTCTTGAGCTACTTTACCGGTGCTATTGCCTACCTTATTGAGATTGCTGTCATTTGCGCGGCTATCGTTGGTGTAAGTGTCGAATATCTATCCCCGTCTTTTTCCTTTGATCTCCTACACATCCCTCTCTCTCCCTCTCTCTCCTCCCTCCTTCTCTTTGATATCATGCAACATTCACCAATGCTCTGCTTAGCAACGAGCGATATCCTGAGGTTATGAAATGATCTATCATCTTTTTGGAAGTTATGATGGTACACTTGCTTTCCCTTGGGCTACCCTTGGCTCTTTTCTACTCTCCCTTTTTGCCCTCTGCGGCAATACAATCATCCTTTCCCTCCCTCCTCTGTGGCGACCTCTTTTTACAGAGGCATGCGCAGACTAGCTGATTCTGCATTCAGTATACATGAAACATTTGGACATGTACCTCCTTTTTCACGTTATCAAAAGCCACTCTGTAGGACCTCAACCCTTCTCATTTGAGACCAAACAGCTTGTTCTCCTAAAACTATCAATATGGCAGCAGTGACTCTTTTGCATTGAGAGTACTCATTATGCACCTGTTTCTCTTTGGCCGTCTTGCCTATCGAATCACCTTTCACATTATAGGATTGGGCCGATTTCGGTATTATTCTTGCCCTGCTGTTCATCAACGCCACTATCGGTTTCGTCGAGGAAGCTAAGGCCGAGTCGGCTCTGGATGCCCTCAAGCAGACACTTGCTCTCAAGACCCGCTGCTGGCGCAACGGACACCTGACTGAGATTGACACAGCTGAACTTGTCCCCGGTGATGTGATTGTTCTTCGTCTCGGTGATATTGTTCCTGCTGATGGTCGTCTTCTTGGTATTGGTGCCACTGGTGAGGCTACTGAGGGTGACCTCATGGTCGATCAGTCTGCACTGACTGGCGAGTCGCTTCCTCTGGCCAAGAACAAGGGTGCCACTGTCTACTCATCGTCGGTTGTCAAGCAGGGTCAACAAATGGCTGTGGTCACCAAGACTGGTGGTGATACCTTCATTGGACGTGCTGCTGGTCTGATGGCCATCACCACTGAGGAGGGTCACTTCCAGAAGATCATCAACCGCATTGGTAACTTTTTGATTCTTATCACCGTCGTCCTGGTCCTCATTATCTTGATCTATCTGCTGGTGAAGAACCGCGGCACCCCTGCTGGTAAATTCCAGCATGTCCTTGAGCAAGTCCTCGTCCTGACTATTGCTGCTATCCCTGTCGGTCTGCCCACTGTCATGTCGGTTACCATGGCTATGGGTGCCAAGGAACTCGCTCTGCGCAAGGTTATTGTCAAGCGTCTGACAGCCGTCGAGGAGATGGCTTCGGTGTCTGTCCTCTGCTCCGATAAGACCGGTACCCTCACCCTCAACGAGCTGACTTTTGATGAGCCCTACCTGACGAACGGCTACACTTCTGAAGATATCCTGTTGTACTCTTACCTCGCCGCCGAACCTGGTGCTAATGACCCAATCGAATCTGCAGTCCGTACAGCAGCTGAGGAGCAGCTCGATATTCTGAAGAACCGCACACACAAGCATGAGGTTCCTGGCTACAAGGTCACATCGTTCTTGCCTTTCAACCCATCGACCAAGATGACCAACGCTACCGTCATGAAGCTCGATGACAACTCGTCGTTTAAGGTCGCCAAGGGTGCTCCCCAAGTCATCATTCGTCTTGTTGGTGGTGACGACGATGCTGTTCGTGCTGTTAACGGTCTTGCCAAGCGTGGTCTCCGTGCCCTGGGTGTTGCTAGAACGACCGACAACGACCTGGACAATTGGCAGCTCGTTGGAATGATTTCGCTGATTGATCCTCCTCGCCCTGATTCGGCCGAGACCATCCGTCGTTGTAAGGACATGGGTGTTGATGTGAAAATGATCACAGGAGACCAGTTGATTATCGCTAAGGAAGTCGCACATCGCCTGGGCTTATCGCGCGTGATTTTGGATGCTGGTCATTTGGTCGACCCTGACAAGTCGGAGGATGAGATCACAGAGCACT
>JAAAIY010000004.1:4231-53959 GCA_016098105.1 Actinomortierella wolfii
AGACTGTGCGGAAGCAGACTCCTCCTTCTGCTGACTTTGCTCAGGCTCGCTCTTCTTGGCGAATGGGTTAAGGCGAGAAAAGAGGCCGCGCTTCTCCTCAGCGACGACGGCCGCAGAGGAGTGGAGCGAGCGGGCAGGAATGGCGGTGAGGTTGAATGCTGCTGTCCGTGCGAGAATCGACGCCATTATGTTTGAATGAGGAGCTTTGGTTGAATCGAATGCGAGAACCGGTCGATGCACAATGGGAGGACCTGAACTTCAAACAGTCCGATATCCTGTTGGTCTATTATCCGAGCCAAAATAGCAACGGGGGGAAGAGGGGGAATAATATGTGGGCCTCTAATCCCCCTTCCTTCTTGCTGTCAACCAGGGCAAACACAAGCCACCCCTACCTGAAGCCAAATTTTTTTTCTTGTGCTTTTTTCAGCCAGATGGTGGCGACCTGAGGTTTACTTTAGGCACTTTACTCTCAGTCTACTCTGCCACTCCTCCTTCCACCACTGCCTTCTCCATTCCATTCGCATTCCATTTCAAATGGCAGTTCCAAAGCGTGCAAGGGCAAATTCCGCTTCCTCGACTGCTGTAAGCGACATGTACTATCTACCAATAGGAGAGAAAATTTGGGTACATACTTCAACCCCCTCCAGTTAACTTATGCTATGATGGCTCCATCGTTTTGTCTATTTTTTTTTCTTATTTTCAGGACAAGCAGGCCAAGGACACCATTGAGGCGATCCGACAGCTGGAGCGCCAAGTTGCTGAGAGCAAAACACACCTCAACAACATTGTTACACTGATCCAGCACTGTGACAGCCCTGTCCCCAAGGTTATCCATGCGGCCATCCATGCCTTATTCCGTGTCTTTTCGCCGATGCTCTCGCGAGGCGAGCTTCAAAAGCCTAAGAAGAACAGCGGCGCAGACGAGAAGGTGGCAACTGTAACTCTCTGGTTGCGCGATAACTATGTTCAGTACCTTAAGAAGCTATCTGATATTCTCTCTCACTCGTCGGAACCGGGTCTGCAGATCCCTGCTCTTAAAATCCTGCTCGACTTGGTTAAGCTGGAGTCATCGTTTTTGACAACCCTCTCGGGCGGCCATCACTTTGCGAACGATCTGTATTATCGCGTGGTCGACGCCTTGCTCAACTGCACAACAATGAACGAGGCACTGCTGACTGAGTTCACAACAAAGTACTTTGGATTTTACGACGACCTGCGATTCTACTTTTTGAAAAATGCCGCCACTATTGTCACCGCAGCCCTCGGCACACCTGCTGCTGCTACCACAAAGAAGGATGGCAAGGCACCTCAGGCTAAAGTATGTTAGCATTCTATGTCCCCCAGTGTTGTTGCTAGAACTTGTGACAAGGACGATGTTACTAACAAGCTCGCTTCTATCTATCTATTGTTAAATAGAAGCAAAAGACGACACGTGCATCACCAGAGAAGTTGTCATTGTTGCTGGAGAACTCATTTAGCATTTTGGAGACATTGAAGACTATGCCTACTGAGGCCAAGGAGCTCGATGAATTCTGGACTGGTCATCCTGATCCAGGTAAGGAATACGGGATCAAATCTTTTTGTTTGTTTTTTTTTCTTCCTTTGCTAGAGCGTAGTCTCAATTAACTTGACATTATTGCTTTTGTGTTAATAGAGCATGACAAGAAGGAGTACGAGGGCGAGAGCTTTGGATTCTCAGAGGACGAGGATGATGAAGTGGAGGATTTGACCAAGTCTGCTTCAGGATCGAACGAATCTACTATGAAGAAGCACCCGCTGCTAATGCTGCACAACCATAAGCGCGTATTCTCAGATTGCTGGATTGCAGTCATGAAACTGCCTTTTACAACCACCATCTACAAGAAGACACTGCTGATCGCCCATAAGCGCATCATTCCTCATATGCCTCGTCCAACAGTCTTGATGGACTTTTTGACCGACTCGTACAACGCTGGTGGGGCCGTCAGTCTGCTAGCCCTCAAGGGTCTTTTCGTCCTTATTACTGAGCACAATCTGTAAGTGTGTTTCTCTGCGACTGGCGTTTTTAACCTGTGCATGATCTGTAGTGTTTCTTCCTAGTCCTAAATGTGTATTCATCATATACAACACTTCCTCGAATTGTATCATTTAGGGACTATCCTGATTTCTTCCACAAACTGTACATGCTCTTTGATCGCAATCTGATGCATGTCAAGTATCGTGCCCGTTTCTTCTCTCAGGTTGATATCTTCTTGTCCTCTCCGTAAGTAATGGGTTTGACACCCTGTCCTGACTGTTTGCTGACATATTTCTTCGTGTGGACTTTTCTATTTTTTTGATGGATAACCACCACTCACATTTGTTTCATTTTCCTGTTATGCGTCGCACTTTTTCCTCTGTAGACTCATGCCTTCCCAGATGGCTGCAGCATTCATCAAGCGCATGGCTCGATTGGGTCTGACCAGTCCGCCAGCGTCGATTGTGATTATCATTCCGTTCATCTATAACCTCCTGAAGCGGCATCCAACCTGCATGCAGATGATTCACAACACCAAGGTGACAAGTGAGAAAGACGACGTTTATGATCATGCTGAGACAGATCCAATGAAGTGCCACGCTTTCGAGAGTTCCTTGTGGGAGCTCAAGACACTTCAGAACCACTTTTCGCCAAACGTGGCTACGCTGGCCAAGATCTTCAACGAACAGTTTACCAAGCCCTCATACAACCTCGAAGACTTTTTGGATCATACCTATGCTACCATGTTTGAGACCGAGATCAAGCGCAAGCGGAAGGGCGAGCCTGCACTTGCTGTTGAGGTTCCCAAGGGATTGTTTGTTGTGGCTACTCAGCAGGCCGAGCCAACCGACAGTGATGGCGAGGATAATGAAAAGGAGCCGGTCGAGCAGCGGGAGGCTGTTGTCCCTGGCTGGGAAGCCTGGTCATTTTAAAAACCGATGTTTGAACTTGTGACAATTGTAACACTACCAAAAGAAAATATATTATCAAATATTTTATACATTGTTGTCGAATGACATGGATCTGGATGCAACGAAAAAAATGAAGGAATCTATGAAGAGGCCTCGCCTTGTTGTTGTTCTTGTTGCTGCTGTTGCTGTGCGCGCAAACGTGCCAGACGCTCGTTGTTACGCTTGACCAGGATTCGACGTACATTGGCCTTCTCAATTTCCGCCATTTCCGCCCAATTGTCAATGCGAGACATTGTGCCGTCCTCGTTCACCACTAGTAGAGTATACAAATGACATCAACCAAGTAAGGGAGTGCGTAAGTGAGTGAGTGAGTGAGTGGTAATGAGAAGTGAAGGCATAACTCCAAAAAAAAAACAGATATTCAAACATACCGACAGGACCGAGCAAATCCAGTTTGAGATCCTGGCCGTTAACCTCGAGCGAGTTTGACGACGAGACATCGCTTGGTGCAGGGAGGGTCAACACGGGCTTGTGCAGATCCTGTTGCTCCTCCTGTTGCGACTCTGTAGTGTTGGACGCAGTTTTGGTAGTATCAGACATGTGTGCAGAGAACGAGCGGACAAACGAAGACCTAGGAGAGCTGTACAAGAGGTTTGTGGATAGAGATGCCTGGGGGAGTGTGCGATTGAGAGGAGAATGTAAGAGGGAGCGAAGCATGTGGTAAATGAGAATAATGTAACAAAGAATTGATTCAGCGATGGAAGTCTGCCGATCAGTAGAGAAATTCTTGGAAGAGGGGGGCTGTTGCCACCAACCTTGTCTTAATGTGGTACCATCGCAAAAAAAAAAAGAGGCGAGCGTGGTTCTTTGCTCCTCCTTCTTGGTCACATCTATAAATACATGCGTCCACAACTCAGTTTTCATTATTGTTTTGTCTCTTTGTTTTTGGATCCTTGGGTAGTTATATGGTTGGCTTTGGTACGTAAAGACACTGATATAAAGATCTTCAGGTTGACCTCTGTTCGTGTCGATTCCTCAGTTCTTTTCATCATATTTCTCGCCATCTCCCATACATTACAGCCAAACGCCCACTCTTTACGCTACAAAGAAAAAAATAGTAAGGAATATGGCTCCAAACAAGTCCTTTTCCATTCCAACATCCTGGATGCGCATTAAGATCACCAAAATCTACCCTGAAGATTCCAGCGCCTTGATTCACACTGTCACCGGCACTCCAATGCGACTCGTTTATCCACAACCACGTGCTCCCCTTGCGTTATATAGCAAGACTGAAGAAGGCGCCCAATTTCAATGGCGGTGGCCAACACTTCAAGTTGGGAAGTCGTTGTTGGTGCGTGGCCATCTTGAAATCGTCGGTGCGACCAGTGATGACAGTGAAGACACGTTGCAACTCACTCTGACCGTCACCCAGGCTATGGACATTCAGAGCAGGGATGGCATTGAGTACATGTCCATCTACGATTTGGATAGCGACAACGAAAACCTTCATGTCGATAGTGAGATCTCAGGCGGTGGTAGGGGTGGTGAGAGCGCTGAGATGGTCAAACAGGATAATGAATATGATATTGATCTTGACGGCGACTGTAATATTGGTAGCGATGGCGACCGCGACGAAGTCGAAGACGAGGGAGGTGATTCAGACGAATCAAGTAACAATGGTGACTTGACCTCCGACAGTTTACCAGCCCCTGATATAAATGACATGGATCAGGTTTCTGAGGGCAAAGCTGAGGATACCAGCATTGGCAATCGCGAAAGTGGCCATAGTAGTAATAGTAATGATAGTGGTAGTATTATAAGCAGAGTGGGTGAGAAGGTGGTTGGCGGATCCGAGTTGGGATCTGAGGTCAGTCACAAAGGTGCGAGCAAGTATTATCCGAATGGTGGAAGTGGTAGTACTGCAGTTTCAATGCCTTCCAGGGCGAATGCGTTTTGGAAGGCGACTCATCTTTGGTCTCCGCCAAAAACACCTGGCTCGCAAGACGACGACTACACCCATCATCTTCGACGTCCTCACTACGATGCTTACCAACAGCCGTCAAAGTCAACTGACATTACCAGAGATGTAAGTCTCCCTGTATTGAAGAGCCGCACACTAGTCCTCGACTCTGTTAATTACCGCAAGCGTGTCTTTGATGAGTTGGACCGTTCGAGCGATTATCTGGCTGACTCGAGCGAGGGCGATGAGACACTACATCAGCGGCACAGAATCGTTTCTGCTACACAAACATCAAAACGTACCCGCCGACGTATCCACCATCATTCAAGATATGACTGAGTGGTTGCGAGAGACGCACACTCATCAAAGAATATTCTTCTCTCTCCTTTTTTTTTTCTGTCGAGCGTTGGGAAAGGGGGTATTCCGATAACCACAACAAGATGTTGTGAATAATTGATACTATCACAGGCTATCACTTGGTTTAATGATCTATATCGTGCCATCTAATAACCACGTTGTTATTTCATGAGATCTTGTTTACGACACCTCTTTCATGCTGTATGACTCCTTTTTCTGTTTATAGTATTTATGCCTATCTCCCCGCAGTAATCACGAAATACCAAAAAAATAAAGGTGGTATAGAATCTCTAAAACAAGCAGCCAGCTCCGGAAACCTCGATATCCATGAGTGAATAGATTTGATAAGTTATGGCGGCAAAGTGCGAAGCGGGTCAACCTGGCATGGGAGCAACAACAATGACAACATAACAACAACAACAAAAAACAAAAAAAAAGAAATAAAGGAAAAAAAACAACGTGTATGAGAAAGTGGGGGAACGGCGTGATTATGGATGAGTTTGAAATTAGCTTCACCTGTTGGCAATTGCGTCAATTCGCGCGGAAGAACTCTAAACTGGCAACGTTTGTAACGGATATGAATCACCGCAATTGATTGTCAAACGAGACGGCCAAGATTTTTCCTTTTTAAGATTATGTCGCCGGGGCATTAGACAAAAGAAGACTGGTGGTCCCTTAATTTTCGTCCTGTTGTCGAGAGTGCAAGGGACAAGAAAAGAAATGTTAACAAATGGAGAAAGAAAGAAGTGTGGGGAAAGAAGCATAGAGACCAATAAGGGATGTGAAGAAGCTTCCTTTTGCGACTGGTGTCTTACATATTTTTAAGATATTTTGTTTGAGGTGTTGTTTCGTAAGTATCTTTAAAAAAAGTAAAAGTAGTTTATTTCTTTAACATTGGATTTGCTCTATGGTCAGTGGGGTCACTGGCTGTGCGGTGAAGACCAAAGTCAGCCGAGCTCGTCGAGTGGTATAGTACAAAAAGAATAAGAAGTTATCCAGGCGAAGAAACGGAAACTAAAAAAAGACGGAGAGGTCAAAAGAACGCTTGGAGTGGGCGGCGCGCTTAGTCACTTCTCTCGCTTTGTTGTTTCCGGAGAATAAATTTCTCTAGAGTTGCTGAATAGGTCAAGGGGGTGTTATTCTATTTGTGTCAATATTTGTTGTGACCAGTCCCTGCCCTGCAATGAAAACAAATGTTGTTTTCTTGATACTAGGGATGGTGAGAGAAGCTCGACGAGGGTGTCATGAGAATGACTCCACAGGGGGAATAGAGGAAGGCATGTGCGGTCGGAAAATATATGTTCATAGAAGGCCAGAGAAGACAGGGGTGTAGGACTTGGAGAGGGGTAGAAAAGGCCCAGGCAAGCATCAACAAGGTCAAAAATGATACTAATCACGAAGGTATCATGGTGAGGCCTCTAATGCAGTGTTCAGTGACTGGTTGAGTGACATACGACTCATTGCCTCCTCATAGCTGGGCGGAGTTTGAGATCCATGGCGGGGACTGATGCCAAAGAGAGCCAGCATGGCATCATCGTCTGTCGGCAGATGGAGATTCCGGTCCTCTTCTGCGAGTTCACCACTGGTACGCTGGCTAGGGGATAAAGACACGAGTACCTGGCGACCGTCCTCATCAAAGGCAAACTCATGAGCTTCTTCCGTCGACAGGCGGCTGGTTGCGAAAGAACCAAGGTATGTTGGCAAGCCAGTGCTGTCCGTCTCAGCCTCTCCCTCAAAGCCTCGCACCACCACCTGAATGTCGCCAAGAACACGCTCAACCGAGTCTTTCGACACTTTACCCTTGGCGTCAATGGATCCTAACACATGGACCGAGAAGCGAATAAAGTGCTGGACCTCAATCTCCACTGGTGATTCGGGAGCCCACTCAGAATCCTTGACATGTTCGTCCTCCTTGAGCTTTGCAAGTTCTTCGCGGGTGGGGATGTGGAGGGAGGTCGAAGGGTTGAGTGTGCGATTGTTCCAGTTGTCCTTGTGCGACCGTGTGGCCTTTGGAATTGTAAACAGTACAATCTTTTCAAAGATGCGAGGAACTGGGTCCGATGGCGAGGACCCACGCCTCCAACCAGCATCACATCGCTGGATGGACACGGGACGCTCTTTGATACCAATGACCTTCTTTTGGCCAGAGATTGTCTTGACACGGTAGATGGCGCGCTCCCAAAGAGCAGCCTGAAAATTTTCAATCTCGATGGTCCGCTGGAGGACTTTGATGCGCAACTGCAAATCTGGTCGGGCATTGGGAGGGAGCATCACATATGGAAGGGTCACAACCGCCTCGAGCTGTCCTGGCCAGACATGGTTGATGGTTTCATATGCCATGACAGCCTGTTGTTCCTGTTGCCGCTCCATCGCCTGGCGCTCGGCATCGCTGACTTCGTCCGCACCTCGGATAGACCATGTAGGCTTGCGGTATATTTGAACATTGCGAGAGCTGGTGATGGTTGAGGGTGAGGTCAAGAAGGACATGAGCGCACTCGCCGTTGTCTTGTGGGTGTTTAGCACAGCAGTCAAGCGATAGGTGGTGCCACCATGTGGGGTTGCGACTGAAGCAGGCATCTCGGAAGCGTTTGGGATGGGCACCGCAAAAGGATACTCATACGTGCCTTTGTCCACGAGTGTGAACTGGTCAGGATTCGGAGAGGGTTCGATGACAAAAGTTTGAGACCTGAGGAAGTGTCGCGAATAATGCGACTTCTTGCCACCAGCGCCCAGGAAGGCTACATGTGTTGTACCATTAAGGCCAATTACAAGTGACGAAACTTTGGTTGCCTTTGGAAATGTGACCGTCAGTGTGCCTCGAATATAGGTCTGAGTTGACGACGACGATGTCAATGAATGATACGATGAAGATGTAGAGATGGAAGAGGCAGCAATTGAGCTTCGCGAAGAAGACGCGGTTGATGAATCGACGGAGAAGGATGAAAATGTTGATGTTCGCGAGCTAGGGACGGCAGGTACACATTCCATATGTGGTGAGCTTGGTGGTGTGACAAGGTCCAGGAGCGATGATGCTGTTGGCGAGGACAGTGTAGGGGTATCTGAAAGGACAATAAAGTCGTCCTGGAGAGAAAGAGACATATATGCTGTCATGGTAAAGTCTAGTGAGGTTGAACGGTATTTTATAGAAAGGGTGAAGGTATAAAGGGTGTTGAAACGAAGAAGAGCAGATTAAGGATGGGAGAGGAAGAATATTTCTAAAAGAAAAAAGTTGGGAGATTCAAGAGTTTTTCGGGGGGATGATAAAATCTTCATGGCCTTTTATAATCTTTCGACAGAAGGGGAGGGGGAAGTGACTGAGGGGGATAGAGTTATACCCTCACTCTAAGTCATCTAATGTTTATTGCTCAACAGGGAAGGAGTGAAAGAAGGGGAGCGCAAAACTTGATATTTGTTTAGCCTTAATCGAATTCTTTGTGCAATCTTTTGAGCGATGAGTAATTGTTGACTTACCAAAAGGTCCGATGGCAAGACCCAAGGAGACAAGGAGAAAAAAAATGGAATACTCTCATAGTGCCAAAATGTGAACGCTTTTTGCCACTCTCCTCATTATCCATTGTCGCCGCCTTCGGCGGTGCCATGAGACCTCCTACGGCAATACGAGACATTTATCGTGCTTAAAGGGCTCAAGGGTTGGCTGGTACCAGCGCAGCGAGACGTCATTAGCCTCATCTGTATTTTTATTTGACTCTTTGAATCGCGTACCTTCCACCGCAGTTAAGCGTTTCAATGCTTCTAACCAGCAACGATGTTCAGACTTCAGTGCAAACGGGGAGGGGAGGGTTGTTGAGTATGTAGAGGTAATGTGAGGACACATCTCAAAAGTCAATTTCGATTCCTTATTCGGCGTTTGAGTTGGCCTTCTATTTTGGTGGATACTCATCCGAATACTCAACCAAGTATAAACAGACATGTCCTGACCTTCTTCTTCAACAAGACTAACCCATTTTTTTTTTTTAAAAAAAAAGCACTAGCATGGGCATCTGCCTCGTTCGAGTGGAGAGGCAGTGAAATTGTAACCCGAGGCATGAATACTCAGAGGCGAGCCATCTGGTCGGAGTGATCCCGTGGCACGTCCCTTCAATTGACTTGTGTCTTTTGTTTAATGACGAGTTTTTTGAAAATAGAGTCTAAAGGAGGGGCGGGGGTGTCTCAGCATGAGCCTGATTCCTCAGCAATGTTTGTGTTATTTTTTGTTTCTGTCAATTGAAGTGTTAGAGAGAGAGGGGGAGGGGGGTTGACAGGGATTTTCCTACACCATTGTATAACTAATAAACATGTCGCCTTTTGTCAACTTGAGGTCAAAAAGCGGAGATGCGAAAGTTTTTGCTAAAGCTATCTTTAATCCATCACAAGGGCTTCTCGTCCAGTATCTCCGCCGACAAGCGAGTTTCTGAACAAATGAGATGCGCAGAGAATTCCCTTGAGCATGGGGTGAGTTTCTTTGGCGCTCAGTGAATCATGGCGTAGTGTAAGGGTGTAGCTGAGTTGGGAGTTGCGAGAAACTACAAAAAGGTACCTTTGCAAAGTGTATTCTTTATTGGCGCACTGCTTTTGTGCATTCTTCCTTCCTTTCTACCACAAGCTTTTCAGAGGCTACAGTGAGACAGGAGAGGAAGAGAGACTCTTGCTACAGTCAACTGTGGATTTGCATGTGCGGGTCCTGAAGCCGAGTTCTTACGTGGGTGGATTGGCATAGATGTGGGAGGAGTTGCTGAGCGCAGTTACGGCGTTTGTAATGGGTGGTCCTGTGATGAATTGTCGGTTGCCCTACCGACGGGAGTCGCAGTCGAGTTGACGAGAGGGAGAGGGAAGGAACATTTGTCAGCTCTACTTTCACTCAGATGGGTTTGGCTGTGTTTCTTGGATAAACAATAGCTGCGCGCTGGGAAGGTACCTCCACTGTTTGTATCTATTGTGATGTGGTGCAAAACAAGTAGGAATAGAGTTTTGGCCAATGCAGTTGATTCCAGTGGCATTCACAAAAGTCCGTCTATTCATGGGCGCATGGCAAACAGGAAGAACATCGAACAAAAAGGAACGAAAGCAGGAAAACAATAAATAGAGGCGACCCTCCCGTTTTTCATCAAAAGTGTATTAATTTTTTAGGGTTTCTGGCATGGGATAGCAAACGATGGGGAAGAGAGCTACAGAGGGATAGAGGGCGAGAGCACAGGACAACGCTCAACCAAAGACACTCCACTCCACTCTTGGAAGTATCACTCGAATGACTGCTCAGAGTCATCGTCACAACGTGGCATCATTCTTTAGCGTTTCTATTTCTTCTACAGCTTTCTGCCCAGTTCTATCGGCCACAGGAGGTAGGCATATCTTATTGATCCTGTACATACGCCAGGTGAAACCACGATATATTGTCGAGCAGCGAAAAAGAAAAAAAAAAAACTGACAACTCGCGAAATAGATTCCATCCTTGGATATAGTATCGTTTTACATTTACAACTGTCTACATCGATTTAACATGGGGTGCCATCTATCATCATCTCTCTTCATTCACAGACAGGCGCAAATTCCCGAGTTCCTCCGCCTCCAAGTATTGTTTACTCTCCCCTTGACACTGTCTTAACGCTATCGCTTGGTCCTTTGCTTATCCAAAAGGGGGCCAACCTGTATTTTTCATGTGTGCCTAGTCATTGTTTACATCCTTTGCAAATTCTCGTCTTGCTCACATTTGATTGCCTGCCTTCTCTCCGTCAGCCCAATCAATGTTGAATCAATGTGCGATGCATAGCAAGAGTTGATTGATAAGAAGGGTGTAAATCACGAAATGGTCATGCTGCCTTGTTCTCATTCTGTCATTCTCTTGCTCCCAACTAACCCCTGGAGACAAGCTCTATTGCCACCTCCCTTGGTGGTGCCAAAGGGGGAGAGCTACTGACGTGTTCTCTGTATCGCGCAAGGGTATGACCACTCAGAATCCTGTAAAAGCTAGCAGACAAGTGCTACAACCAAACCGTACGTTTTACCATTGTAGAGGAGTGTTTGGTGTTTGTTACGATTGCGGCAATCAGACCAACCGATGATGCACAATTTTTTTGTGACGGGGATCCTGGCCTATTTATGCATTTTCAAATCTTGAGGGAGAAAGGAAAATCTTCACCTGTTCCCATGACAATCTTTTTTGAGAAGAGGCCACGCCCACTGAGAGAGCCCTTCCCTTTCTTTTGGCAGAGGAGAAAACGTGTACAGGTGCTCATCCTGGTCCGAGCTGGGTTGCGCCATAAAGCGATAACATAGAACAATGGGGAGATCACTCTTGCGGTTTGAAGGGCTATACAACTCTCCCCAACCCTGCCAATCTGCAGGAAAGATGAATCCTTGACTACCAATCAGCAGCAATAAGGGTAAGATGCTTCTCTCTTTTCTATCACCTTTGCTATTTTGCATCTACATCCCTCTTACTTTTGATCTTGCCTCACTATTATGCCCACGGAGAGTCAAAACAATAGGCTTCTTACAGGCAGGCTCTTGAAAGGTGTTCGCACAACATCTTGCAGCCAAACTGCCTCTCCAACCGCATCGTCCTCACTCTTGAGCCCCGTCACCTCGGGGCAGATGCATAATCTATGCTCAATCCTCTTCTCCACTCCATTGTTCATGCCAAGTCCAAAGTCTCGACATTGCCAAGAGTCATCGCCTATTTTGCCTTCTCCTTGTCGAAGGCGTTCCTACACAGCCACACAAGACAATGACTTGTTTCCACGCTCAAAGAGAGTACGTAAAGCTACATCTACCGATCGCAAACGTAGCTCTCTGCCATTCTCTACCGCCACTGATATCGTAGTAACAAAGCCTATTCCGCTGACACAACCAACCGTCGACCGCAAACAGCCCACGAGAGAAAAAGACCAAATCCTTGACACTAATAAAAGTGAGAGTGGCCATCTTCACCAAGGGATTTCGGCGCCTCAGAGAACCACTTCAGATAGTACTTCCTCTGCCGCGGTCTGCCAGAGTACGAGAGCATCACTGATACCGCACCAAGTGTCATCAACAATCACACGCTATCTTCCTCCAAGGAAGAATGTCACTATCACCACCACTGCCACTTCTCCGTGGATGCTGCTTACCCTTGCACAAAAGATGATTGATGAAGAAGTTTGGAGGATGTCTGGTAGAGAAAATCCTTTCCGACTGGTGGAATATAGTAGCGATAGTGATAGCGATGACGCTGATTATCATTTCCACGGTATACCCACTAAGCTGAATCACAACAGTCAGAGAGTCAATGGATACAATTACTCAGATAAGGGTATTGTTTCGCCAGTGGATAATAAGTCGAATGAGGATGGTGGGCACCAGGAAATGACAGCAATGAGCAGCTGCAACAATAGCACCATCGCCACCTCCAATAGCTTTAGTCAACCCAGCTTGTACATTTTTCATACAGGTGATACGACATCCACCATTATCACCAAAGCCCTGATGGCATAGATCGCTCCCATATCGCCCGTAAGCGGCAGCTAACGCACCCCTCCTTTGGCTCAATTGGCATAGGTCCTACAGACAAGGATGAGAAGAAGCGGAAATACTACGATTCGCGTCGCATACGCGATCACAACCGTCCTGTCAGCGTTAGAACGGATCGCCCAAATGTGGAAGACCTCGAGAGAGCTGGAAAGGTGGAAGAAAGATACAGGCTACTCTCCACTAGTGAGGTCCATCATGAGGTCTTTCAGAACTTCAAGGCTAAGGATGTCTTTGTAAAGATTTGATGAAATGACAGATCAAGAGATGCCGAATATATCAAGCAAGAAAACCTTGTGTCCAAAATTAGCTTATTCTAGCATATTTCGTATTGATACTTTGTTAGATTTCAATCGTGAACACTGGTATCGTCTGTGTAGACGAGAGGGGTCCCCAAATGTATGTGGAGTTGCTCTCACCACTGGAAGACTGCAACAATCTCCCTTCCTCATTCAGGTGGAAGAGACAGTCGTTACCAGGCGTCCTCGATGTAGAGGTGACCAAAGATCTGTTGATGAAGAAATCACAGGCGCTGAGAAGGTTGATGCTGAACGATGGTCAGTTCAAAAAGGTCAGTTTTGTAAAGCTCCTCACATCCATAGACCTTTTTCTTTTCTTCATACAGTTCATTATTGCGCTGAAGGAGAAACATGTTATTGCCTCCTATGTACAGCTAACATTGTGTGCAATATCCCAATGAAATAATAGCTACTTGAGAAAGCCCGTCAGTATCTCCTTCAAAAGCGGATGTTCAAATGTCAATTTACTGGAGAGATACGGGCGGGAGCAGCCGTGATCAAGAACATCTTACCATGGAAGCCCAATCTCTCTCAATCTCCTCGCTTGTTCCTTTATGAAAGCTGATACTGTCAAAATTTCTTCCATGCCTGTTTTAACTTTGTCTGATCTGACTATGTATGTTGTTTTTCAACACGTGTATTGTACTGCAGAGAATAAAAACGTCAATAGGATATGGAGGCTACTGCTCGTGATTCCCAAAAGAGAAAAGAAAATGGTGTCGCGGTAACAGATTGGGAAGGACTTTACCGCAATAAAAAATTGTACAAAAAATAAGGGTAGTATCATGCACAGAGCATTTTTACCATGTTGGCTTGGGATTGGTATTCTCGATTCATCCTACATACAGAACTATTTTCCACCCCCAAATACTTTTCTTTCTCTTTCACTTTTCTACTGCATGTCGACATCGCCATCTGCACTCTCTGAAGCTGCGGCATCTTGGCGACGGCGCTTGGCGCGCTGCGAAGCCTTCCAGGCTTGGATTTCGTTGCGCAGCTCTACATTGTCAATCACCTCTTCGATTTTCAGCGGCGAACGGTTGAAAGGGTCATGAGCATCCGATAGCAGATGTGACTTGATCGTGCTGCGGTCGATTGAAACCCTGGAGCTTGGTAGGATCACAGGGTCTTCCATGAGCGTGTACAGCAGTGGATCTAATAAGTAGGCATAACAATAGATTTGTGTATAAGTAAATGAGGATATATGAATTGTAGAATTTGAAGCACGCCCAGAAACACATAACCATAACAGCAATAAAATAAACTTACCGAGATATTCGTCGGGGATGTCACCAAGCTCTTCATCGTCCGCAGCGCCCTGCCGACGAACCTCCTCGACAGCGTGGACGAGTCGTTCGAGGGCATGGATCTCATCCATGCTCTTGAGCCCGCGAGTCTGGAGAATGCTCGCAGCCTTGGAGAAGATCTCAGCGCGATACGAGCGATCATCACGGGCCATGGCTTGGACAAAGACAGGGAAGGATGCCAAGTGCAAGAACACATCAATGATTTCTGAGAGGAGCACCTTGGGCTGGAACTGATACTGCTCTGGGTTCTTGACCTTGAGTGTGTTCATTTTGTTGCCCACCAAAATCACTAGGTTAAAGTCCAGCATTGACGCCAGACGGTCCACAATTTCTGGTGTCAAAAACGGCTCTTTGATCTCTGCCGTCAAATACGACAGCATATTCACCGTCTCGTTACCGAGTGCGATATACGACGATGCCTGGCGTTGTGCCGTACGCAACACCCCTTCACGTTCCTGACGGTACTGTGGGGTCTGGGCCTGCCATTGGTCTTGCTTATCCATCTCAAGCTCCACCTCACGGATCTCGCCAAGCTTGGTCAACCCTTCGTCAAGAAGGTATGTCGTGTCGTTCATCAACAGGTTGACAAAGCGCACAAACGACTCCTGTTTCTTCGACTCGGCACGCACCTTTTCTCGATGAATCTCGTTGGTCCACACAAACTTGAGTATCTGTGAGATGTTGTAGCGAATATTGAACTTGTCATAAAATTGCGAGCTTCGTCCAGTATTCTCGCATTCGACGTAAAAGTTCATAATTGCTGGCACGAGGTACTGCATCGCCATCGGGTGTGTGTTGAGTTTCATGCCTAGCAGATAGTTACCGCGAATGCCACGGTAAGGAAGCGTCATGTAAAAGAGAATCTAATAACCAAGAGGTGGAATTACAAAGGTAAAGAAAAGATAGTGAGCCAATAGAATTGAAAAAAGAACACGATCTAGCCTCCAAAAGAAACCTTTTCATACCTCAACAAGTTTAGCCTTCAAATGTGGATTCTTAATGTATCCGGGGGTGATCAGGAACACCATTGAGAACGTGATCAGCTCATCCAGTGATGAAACCTCAAAAGTTTCAGGTGCCCAGCGCATTGTGAACATGAAAAACTCGACAATGTCCTCAATGATGTACTCGGGCAAAATGGCAAAGTTCTCTGAAGGCTTATCAGGCAGAGGCAGGCTGATCTTGTTGCGAGGGTATGTATGGCTGGGGTCTACCAAGCGGAGTAGCCAGACCATGACCAAGTTGTAATACTGGAATGAATGCGACAGAACGACAGAATCCAGGAGCTGGGCTTCCATTGCCAGCCGGTATGTAGTCATCTTATCCAACTGAAATTCGTATCGCTTCACCAAAAGAGCATTCTCAGGTGCAAGCTGTCCAGCATTCTCTTGCTCCTTGAGTCGCTCATACTGGTCCATCATATCCTGGAAGTCCCGTGAAAAGCGCTTGTAGTCAACGCAAATTCGCGAAATTCCAATATGATGGAAGGCCAATGTGAGATAAAAGACATCTGAGATGAAGTTGCTGGGTGTCGAGACAGTGTCCTTCATATACTTATCCACAACCTCTTTGTTGGCTGCAATCCTCGTCTCCTTGCTAATGTCGACCTTACTGGCGGTGCTCTTAAAGTATTCTGTAGAGATCTTGTCCACCTTCGAGTAGTTTGTATCCATGAAAGGGTCACAGAGCTTGAGCAGCACCTCTGAGATATTGAGGATGAAGCCATCACCTGAAACAGTGGCCTTGTCAACCTGCATCTTGGCACGACCTTCATTCTTCCGCGCTACTGAACCAAAGTAATCAAGCAATGCTTCGCGCGCCTCAGGAGAACCGCGTACAATTGAGTTCACCACCTGGAACAATGATGCATGCAGGTTGCGCATAGCACCACGAATCGATGCGAATGCCGTACCGACCTCGTTGCGGTCTCGCTTCAGTCCTGTTCCAAACAGCTCAGCTACTGACGGCTTTGAATGGCCAAAGTGAATTGAATGGGAAATGTGTCAGATAGTTCTCTTGTCGTACATAACAAAGCAAAAATGAAAGTTGAAGGGACATAAGACGATCAGGCTCTGATACTATCCATACCTCATCAAAAACAAAGGCAGAGATGCGGAAGAAGGGTCCAAGAGCTGATACAATTTCAATCTGGCGAGGTGTCGCATTTGAGGGATTCCAACCAGGTGCCTTAGGTAGAATGGTGGGGACGCCCGGAACTTCAACTAAGCTCTGCAGAGCTCTCAAAGGAGTCCGCCAATCCTTTAGAATCGTTGTCTTGCGTGCCAGAGAGGCCAAGTTTGTAACTACTGGGCCTAAGATATTCTCAAGTCCGTCTGTCTGGAATCGATTGGCGAGGTCACGCACAAACTCAATTGGTACACCTTCCGGGGTTTCAGGATCGTTAACTAGTCGACTGGCTAGCTGAGAAGGCCCCAGCGGTACACTGCTATTAGAATAAGAGAAAAAAATAAGGGTTGTTGAAAATAGGTATGAAAAGTATGTCAACAGGATGTTCACTGAAGAGGACACAGTGTACGAGAAGTATATGAAATGGGAGAAGAGTTTTTAGGAACAGTATATACCTTGTGATTTGGGGAAACATTTCAGGCATTTGAAGCACAAGTCCTGCATATGAGACCAAAAGTTCTTTGGACGCAACGAGCGACTTGACACGCTCCTCAATGACATTTGGTGGGAGAGTCTGTTTTTGTGTGACCAATGTCAAAACAGGTTAGGCGGATGCGCATAAATTTTCTCAAGTTCTATCGCTTCAAAGCCTGAGTGCATATTCACATACTTTAGCTCGTGATGTCTGTAGCTTGACAGTCTCAAGCCGCTTCCAGCAGTCCAGGAGGTAGTCAAATAGTGTCAGTTTAAGCTGTCCACGCTCCAGCTCCTTCGCATCCGTAATTTCGTTAGGGTCAATAGACATCCTTGCAACAAGCACACGGTCCAGCGATGCTTGGCTGATCAAAAGTGGCTCTAGAGTTTCGACGAGAATGAAAAGACATCAGTGACTCTGCTCGATTTGCTCTCCAAGTACTTTAAGCATGCATTGTATTATTGAATAGGTTCCTTTACCATTCTCCTCTTTGAGCTCATCTGCCAAGCCAGAGAGATAGAGCAGAGGTGGAGCAGCATTCGGATTCTGTATGGTGACATTTGGTCAACAAAGGAGGTATCGATGAATATTCTAGTCGCAGGCCATTATAGTATGAATTCACACTGTCATCAATGAGAGGTAGGGATAACTAACCAGTGATACAAGCAATATACGAGACAGCGCCTCATTTTGCCATGCTTCGAATGTCAAAGCGGGTTGTTTGGGGGTTGCAGGGCTGGCAGGCTAGTGAATAAAGAGAGAAAAAAGGGGATGGTTATTACGTTTTGCATCATGATCTTATGTAACTTCTGTATGGATAAAGTGATATGTTACCTTGGATGTAGGTGTCACTGCAGGAGCTGCGGTGCTTTTGGAGGCTTGGGTAGGCTTTGGGGCGTTAACCGACGTTACTGTACTAGGTGATACAGAGGGAGAGGTAGTCGGCAATGTTGAGGCCGTGGGTTTAGGTGTAGGCGAAGATGCTACAGAGGTATCACTACTTGGAGAGCCCTGCTGACTGCTATTCTCTGCGCCTTGGAGCCTTTGTAGGCGCTTTAGGCGGATCTACCAAGGTTATAATATGGGTGGAGACGTGGAATACCAGTATGAGTATTGTTTCCTAGGTTGTGGTGGTGGAGAACGCAGTCGTGGGCATGAGACGCGAGATAACGAGGCTGTGGTCAGTCATTTTAAGGGACTGACAGATGTACGTACGCGCTCTCGCTCTTCATGAGTAAGGGGTGCCTCATTTGAGTCTTGCATGATGTGCGAGTTAATGGACAGAGGGAATGCAGAAAGTGAATTGATGGGAAAGGGGTCAAATGGAGTGGCCTAAGGCATTCGTGTCCCTGTTCAACCCCAAATGGGCTGATGTATTTCCAAGCCGAAATGTGGCGCGTTACTTCCGAGCATCATAGCTGGTGTTTTCCCGAACGAGACCTCGGATCGTGGCCAGACTTTCAGCTTCGAAGTCATTTCAATTGGTTTACTTCCAACAGCACAATTTGATCACAGCATGTTGAGAACCGGCTTTCGCGTCCTGACGCAACAGCGGCAGCCTGTCGCCTCCTCCATTGGCATGGCTTCGCGATGGATGACAGCTTCGTTCGGATCCCCTGCCAACGTGATGCGTGTGCGTGGTATACCCGGTATGTTGCCCGCGGCAGCTTCGTATTCAAGTGTACCCCACCAGATGACTCAGAAGGTTGTTATCAAGGAAGTTGGCATCATGGGTAAGAAGAAATAAAGGCGTGTCTCCAAAAACTGTTGTTTGTTGTAACCCAGCAAGTCTGTTAATAATACTCTACGATATTTACAATCATTCTAATGTCCCACGGTTACAATTTTTAGATCCTTATGTCATTCCGGAAAAGAAGGATCGGCCCTCAATTTTTGGCGACTTTAAGACTTGGGTCAAATACGCCAAAATGCGCATGCGCAACACCGGCATGACAGCTGCCAGGTACGATGGGTGGATAAAATGCATTTGGACTCTATGATTTATTTACCGTGGATTATGAACAGTCGTGCTTACGATGATTTGGCTTCTTTATCATACTGACAGCACACTGGGCATGTGCTGGAAGCTTAAGGACTTTGGTATCACAGGACGATTCCTAGGCGAGTCTGAGCAGGCATACATTGCCATGAATGAGGCATTCGCAAAGGGCGATCGCGAGTTTTTGGAGGAGCTTTGCACACCATCCATGTTTCACAAACTGAAGGGCCAGCTCAAGGACCGTGTTGGACGCTACGAATGGCGGTATCATGGCGTCATCGATAAGCCTCAGATTGTCTCGATTCGTCAGGGACAGATTGGCGGTCATGTTCTCATTCAGATTATCGTCCGCTTGCACACAAAACAGGTAACTAGACCAGCTTCGTCGTCCTTCATATCGTATAGTGGTGTGTGGCAATATACATGCAATGATGTCTTGACTAATTTCTCATTTTTTCATGTCGATACTTTGCCATTTTTAGAGTATGGCCGTGTTTGACAAGAAGAACCGTCAAGTTGCTGGTGACTTGAAGAAGGAGGTCCCTGTGTTGGAGTACATTGTCTTCCAGCGTTATATCACCGATCCTGAGGACAACTGGAAAATTCTTGGCAAGACCGCGCCAGCACCAGCCCTTCCTTCGGGTAGATCGGACAATACAAGCGCATAAGTATGCGAAGAATAGGTTTTGTGTAATATGTGAAATAAATTGTTAGTAGATCTCTATCTAGGATCTCCTGCTGGTACTGTTTGGTGAATACAAATTCACAATATAATTTATTTAAAAAAGAAAACTGGCGCCCCCTTAGAAAAAAAGAAGAAGTGAGCGAAAACGTGGACTACTTTCTTTTCTGTCCCCCTGCAGGCGGGACAATGGTCAACCCATGGACAAGAAGCTGGGAGAAAAGAATAAAGGAAAATAAAAACAAGCTCCCCACTCCATCGGGTTAAATGTTAAATGTGTGCCACCATCACAATTTGTTTGATGTTACATTGGAAATAAAGTGGAGAGGAGAAAAAGAGGGTTGTACAAGGGCCCATGCTACGTCCGCGTTAGACCTGTGCCCAACAAGGGTCACTCCACTCCAGGGAGTGCACACAAGAGCATCCCTGGGGTGTGTTTTGAAAATTATACGACAGGGAAGAGTGAGTGAGCCATTGTTTGTTCCGTGTGATTCCTTCATGTCTTTCCTTCCGGTTATAACATATGAGGTTCCCATGAACGCCGTACTTTTCTCCCAAGAGAACAGACGGGGAGGGGGGTCAAAGTAATGGAACAGGGGAGGGGGAGGGGAAGAAGGCAGAACATCGTTCTAAGATTCATTTTTAGGCTTTAAACTATGCTCAGCGCCTACTTGTTATAAGGCTGCATAAATCACGACTACCGCAAATCACTATGAAAACGAGGTGAAAGTACCTGACACCTGTTCGTGCTCTTTATTTTTCATGTTTGCCCAAAATGAGAGCGGCAACTTCTTGGTGAAAAGACACAGTAAGAGAGGTGGAGTAGGCAAGCGGAGAGAGAGAAGGACAGAAGAGAGGCTCTCAAATTTGCTATTAGTGGCCTTCACGTTCGTTGTGTACGGTTTGGGTGTGCGTATTGCAAAGCGTGCTCGCTCCCTCTGTTCCACTCTTTTGCCCTCTTCTCTCTTCTTCCTTTATTTCTCCTTCTCCTTCTTTCTCGTGTGCCTTCTTCTCCATCATCCCATTTCTTGTACCCCCTCCTCCCTTCCTTCCTTCCATTCATCATCCCCACATTTCATCCTCTTCCTTCTCTCCTTCTTTCCTCTCCATCTTTGGGAGTAGAAACACCCCCTCTACTGACATCAACGGCGTAGTGAGTTGAACCCAACCTGGAAAAAGGCATCGGCACTTTTTTTTTTCTTCTTCATTTGTTCACTCACCCCTTTCTCTTTTTCTTTATCTTTGTCTTTCCTTTCTCCTCGCTTTCACATTGTCTCGCTCTCATTCTCTCTCTCCCCTCTCAATTCATCAGTTTTTATTAATCACGAAACGAAAAAAAAGTCTTGTTGCAAGCCAACTACCCAACCACCATCTCTTTTCACTTTCCTACATTTGCCCTCCTTCCTTTGTTCTTACTGCTCTTTTGGTGCCCCTGTTGAGATAGACTTCCCCCCTCTCTTCACACACTTTGAGCGTCTGTCCGTCTTCGTCTTTTTCCTTCCTCCCGCGACATGTCTCAACGGCCAGACACGTCCTCGTCGTTAGGACACACCCAACAGCCTCAGGGACAGGCCGTGGGCGGTGGCCCTGTTGACCCTGCCGCTTTCCAGCAGCTTTCTCAAGAGCGTAACCAGCTTCGCTCACAGAATGACCAGCTTTGGAAGATTGTCGAGCGTCAGAGGGCCACTATCCACAACCTGCAGAGAGACATTGCCAAACTCACTGCTGAGCGAGATGCCCTCCTGCAGCAGCACCGACAGCAGCGAGAGCAGCAACAGCAACAGCAGCAACAGCAGCAACAGCAACAGCAACAACAACAGACCGACCCATCGGGACCACCACAGCAATTACCTAATGGTTATGCTTCAACTCATCATCCGTCAGGACGAGCTGAAAGTGAAATGGAGGCGAACAGGATGGCCGAGCTGGCCTCGACCCCTGCACCTGCTGCGCCCTCATCAACATCCTCGTCGTCTAGTCGTCATGGTCATTCTCAGGACGCACAGCAAGCAGCATCGCATCAGGAGGGCTTTGTGGGCGACATCTCTGTTACAGCAGAGGATGCTGACAGTGAAGATGCCGAGATTCAGACCGCATCTGTGGCCAATAGGTTGAACAACAATGTCAAGGAACAGCAGCCGCCTCACTCTGGTATGGATTGCACGAGACTATTTTTTTTGCATATGCCCGTGCCCTTGCATAGCATGCTTGCCACTCTTTGGGGATAATTGGTGCTTCTCTCCTCTTTTTTCCCCGGGAGTACGTCTTTTTGAACCAGATTAATTTTGCGTGCAGTGATTTGCTAATCTGTGCACTGTACTTTCTGTTCCTGAACGATTGTTCGTTGGTTCGTTTGTTCGTCCGCTCCTTGAATGATAATGTTTGCATGACAGCCGGCAAGCCTGCCGTTTCGGGCGGTCTTGCCCCACACCTGATGCCTCATTTGCCTCCTCGTTCGCCTCGTCGCGAGCGTGGCCATGCCAACGATATCTCCGTCTCACCCGCTGCTTCCGACAACGAAGATGACCAGTACCAGCCTCGGAAGAAGGGTGCTGCGCTGGTTTCTGGTCCGATCGTACTCCCCGCCCGCCATAGCTCACGTACTGATTACGACCCTTCAGCAGAAGTCACAGGCTCTGGCGGGCACAGCGATGCAATTGACGATGGTTCAGTTCCGCCGACTGGCGACCACTTGCACCCCTCGCCTATTTATGGACCTTCAACCCCTGGTTCTCCTGCGCCTACCAAGCCCTCTCTACAGAGTGGTTCGTCTCGCAAAAACATCTCAGGACAGATTCAGATTGGCGGCAACAACCCGGCTCTTGCAGGTGCAGGGGTTGGCAGTGCTCTAAATAGCCCCATGTCGCCTTCTCATCAAGACCCACTTCCCAGTTCGCCAACAGTGAATGGCGCCGTTGCATCAACAGCCTCACCCATTGCTGCCATCATTGACCAGGATGCTGAGAAATTTAGATCGTACATGAACAAGGCGAACTCCCCTAGTCGGACAAATAAGATGTCGTCGGCTCCGATCCAGCTGAATATTGATCAGACTGACCATGCCACGGCACTTGGTCATCAAGTCGCCATGGAGAATATCCAGACACAGCTCGAGCTCCAGCGTGAGTTCCTTGGCCAGGTGCAAGGTAACTTTAATGTTTCCTCTGAGACCGTGGACTTCAATACGATCGCACGTGGCAAACAAAAGTATGTCGTGAAACCCAGGCGCTGATATTGTATTTTTTTGTGGGGTGGTACATGTGTTGTTTTTTGTGTATGGGCCAAATTTAGGACATGGCGGACGAGGACTTAACCCTGTAAACGGGCCACATAGCCGCAGTAACGCTACCGAGGCTATGGATGCAGAGCCTCCTCGCCATCATAGTGAAGACAATGGCAGCCGCAGTGGCGGACATCTTGGCAATATGATAGAGCGCAATGCCAGCCAACTGTCACTCCCATCTGATGGCCATTATGACCGGCGTCGCAACTCAACTATTGGTGCTTCCTCATCTTCGTATGACGACTATCCAAAGATTGGTGCTCGCTCGACGTCTCATCACCGTGACGACAATGGTCTGGGTCCCATGAACATTGATATTCATCAGCATCACCCTCAGTATTCGCCTCAGCAACAGCACCCTTACCATCAACAGCAACCTTATCCTTACGTCAACAAGCGCATGGATTCTGCGCAGACGCTGATTGAGCCCAGTGTTGACAGCAGCAGCAACAACGCCAACAACAACAACAACCGCGTGATGCGCTCTGCTTCGCCTACGCCATCAGGCAATTCGTCTGTGACTAATTCGTTTACAGGCGCAGTGTCCTCACAACCTGGCGGCAAACCTATGAGCGCCCAGCAACAAGCTTTCAACATGTTCCAAGACAAGCTTGACTTTGTCTCGGTGCTCGTTGTCGGCAGCAACATTGGTACGAACGACAAAGGCAAGGAAATTCTCACCTTCCTGATCTCGGTTGGTCAGGAAGTGCGTGGCGAAGACGATGAAACTATGCTGCCTCACAAGGAGGACGATGAGCTTTGGCGCATTGAAAAGCAGTATAGCGACTTTGTAAACCTGGACTCGAAGGTGAGGGGGTTTGTTTGGATTACACTCATTGGAGAGCTCATTAGTGCATCTTCACCATGCCAGTATATTTGTAAGACCATAGCTAAGCCCTCTATACCCCATATTAACAAGCATTTTGTTTGTTTGTTTGGGAACAATTATTAGCTTCGTGTGACCCAGTCTCGTAACATTATCAACATGTTGCCCAAGCTTCCCGAGAAGTCGCTGTTCAGTACACACGCTCCTTCCAAGGTCGATGCACGCAAGCGTGCCCTGGAGGCATACTTGCAACAAGTGACTTCGCTTCATATTAAGGATACTCGTGACCTGTGTGAGTTCTTGAGTACCAACGTTGTGGAGCGTGAGGCTAAGCGTGTCAATATTGAGCAAGGATGGAAGGAAGGTTACCTGACCAAGCGTGGAAAGAACTTTGGTGGCTGGAAAACCCGTTACTTTGTTCTCCGTGGTCCAGTGCTAGAGTATTTTGATACCGTAAGTGAATTGAAATCGTTGCTAAAAGGGAAATCATCTAC
This sequence comes from Actinomortierella wolfii, assembly GCA_016098105.1. Classification (NCBI taxonomy): domain Eukaryota; kingdom Fungi; phylum Mortierellomycota; class Mortierellomycetes; order Mortierellales; family Mortierellaceae; genus Actinomortierella; species Actinomortierella wolfii. The sequence goes on from JAAAIY010000004.1 coordinate 28,451, forward strand.
GGCGACTCATGCGTGAACGACATCTAACCATTGATGACTTTGCTTTGGTTTTTGCACCATTCGCTATGCTATATCTCTGTACTTTGTGACGAGTAGAAAGATGGTCATCATCTGGGCTCGATTGCTCTGACGAATGCTCAGATTGGCCGTCAGCAGACCCAGGACAATGGCCAAAATGAAAACTCGAATGATCCCAACTCGTATCGCCATGCCTTTTTGATCTTGGAGCCCAAGAAGGGAACAACCATCGTTGATGCCAAGAAGAGCAACTCGAATGTGACACGCCACGTCCTGTGTGCGGAGACAGACGAGGAGCGTGACGAATGGGTCGAGGCTCTGATTCGCTACATTGGTAGGGACGGCAGCAGCAATAGTGGTAATAGCCGCGAGAACAGCAATGACGGTAATGACGAATCTCAGCGTGGTGGTGGCCGCAAGATGCCAGAAATCCAAAAAATTGGTGCCACCCCTATCAAAGAGCTCGCATCCACCAAAGGCAACGAGAAATTGCTCTTGAATCAAGAAGCGTATGAGCGTCAGCAGCAACCAAATCCTTCACAGCAGCAGCAACAACAACAGCAACGGCAGTACCAACAAGGCCCACCGCAAGGCTGGCCGATGCAAACGCCTCAGTCGCCTACAATACACTCAGGCATGGACGACTCAGTGGAGCGCACTTCGGGGGACAATCAGTACAACCAGCGCTATGGCCAACGCGCTCCCAATAGTGGGGATGCTCCAATGAATGCTCCTTGGAACCAACAGTACCAGCAGCCATATCTGCATTCGCAGTCCCAGTCACAACAAGGGCAGCCTCCGGTCTCCAGGAACCAGTCGTCCAATTCAGTGACCAATGATGAAGTAAGGCACCCCTTGTTTTTCATTGAAATGCTACCTTTTCCACTCCAGATTTTTTGGTATCAAATGTTCACTGACATCTTCCTTCACTCCATTGTGATAGTCTACTGTGAATGTTTCTGACAATCCTTCATCCTCAGCGGCTCCAACTCCACAAGAAGTTGCTGAAAGGAAACTAAAATCGCGCATGACTTTCCATTGGCCCAAGAAGGCTACAAAGGAAGAGTCTCCAGGCCAGGGCAATGGGTCGGCGGTCACGGGTAATGGTCAACAACAACAACAGCCAGCTCAATCGCAGCAGCAGGATACTTCCCGATTGCGCAACTTTTTGGGAGGTGGCAAAGGAAACAACCAGAATCAGAATGGATCGAACGGTCAGGCTGGTGGCAACGGCAACGGCTCTTTGAACGGCTCGACATCTTACGCACCCTCGCTTCCAGCAACCCGGCAGGTGTTTGGTGTGTCTCTTGAGCAAGCCATCGAGCAAGCCCGTGTATACCCAGGTTATGAGCTACCGGCAGTTGTGTATCGCTGTATTGAGTATCTTAATGCTCACAATGCCAAACTTGAAGAAGGCATTTACCGTCTCAATGGCTCGGCGGCGGTGATTAAGAGTCTAAAGGACCGCTACAACCATGACGGCGACTTTGACCTGTTAGGTAGTGGCGATTACTACGATATCCATGCCGTGGCGGGTCTATTGAAGCTCTTCTTGCGTGATCTACCGACCTCGGTCCTAACACGCGAGCTGCATAAGGACTTCTTGGCTGTTATCGAGCTTTCCGGCCGAACTGATCGAGTCATGGAGCTGACACGCCTGGTGTCGCACCTGCCTATCGCCAACTATACGCTGTTGCGTGCGTTGACATACCACCTGATCGACATTGTACAGAATGCAGATGTGAATAAGATGACAGCTCGTAATGTTGGTATTGTCTTCTCGCCGACACTCGGCATCCCTGCAGGCGTCTTTTCGTTGATGATGACTGACTTTGATCAGATCTTTAATACAGCGGAAGAACGGATCATGCCCCTTGAAGACCCTCATCAACGACCCAGACTCAATCTGGATCCACAGCCATCCCAAATTCCGCAGTACGCCCCACAGGACTTCAATCAATGATCAGCGACCTCAGCAGTAGCCTCTCGCCAACTCGGCCTCACCTTGAACGCGGGAAATACGAATGAGCCTGGTTAAGCGATCGATGTGGAGCAGTGCCGCTCTCGAAAAAGGAGAGTGATTTATCTCCTTTTTGTGTAATCAAAATTGTTATTTTATTGCTTTTTGTCAATTCGTATTATTCGCTTTGCATATCTTCTCGCTTATATCATTTTTTATTGCGTGTTTCCTTTGTTCTCTTTCTCTGTTCCGCGTTTCAATACGCCTCTGATATCTTTTTTTGCTGTTTACTTTGTCGAGTTAATCCTATCTTCCTACCTTAATAATCGTATCACCTCTACTCATCTTTTTCAACTTTGTCGACTTTGTGAGACTCAAGACAAATAAAATATAAAGTTGCAATTTCGGCACCAAGCATTGGATCTAGGGTGTGAGAATCCTGTTCCTGATAAAAACATGATTGGTTTAGAGTAAGGACTGCCGCCAGAGTGAGTGGACTTTTTTTTTTGTACTAAACCTAATGGAATAAGTCAATTCCTTTCATTCATTCAGTTACCTCCCCCCCAAAAAAACTCCCAACAGTACATTCTGAGTCATGCGAGCAGTACGACCATGATGTTTGGAAAGAAGAATGGACATGAACTTGCTAAATGGATAGTTCAACCCGAAGTTATTGCATTGACTCACATGGAAGACTGTTTCTCTTATGTTGGTTGTGATGATAGGTCCTTCAGCGAGTTGTGCAAGCAAGCGTCGATGGTACACACACATTCTTTCTTTTGCGTTGACCCTTATCTGACATTTGATAAGCCATAGCAACGGGCTAAATTCTCGCAACTCCATGGTTGTACTATTCTTTTTTTCAGTCAATGGTCAGCAGATCTCCAAGATCGGAAAAGGTATCTGTGTTTTGATCGGGTTGTCTGTGTCCGATACCTCGGCTGACCTTGACTACATGGTCAAGAAATTGTTGTCAGTCAAAGTCTTCGACTCTCACACCGTGCCTGAGGGCGAGACTGCTGATCTGAGCCAACCGAACAAGCCGTGGGCCAAGAGCGTTGTTGACATTGGTGGCGAGATTCTCTGTGGTAGGTGACCAGAAAAAAAAGCTAAGGCGTGAAGTGTGTAATGCTTTTTTTTCAGACTTTTACAACCTCGATCCTCTTTTTAATTCGCCTGCATCATATCTAGTGTCCCAGTTTACGCTGTATGGTCATGTGTTGAAGGGCAGCAAACCCGACTTCCATATGTCGATGAAGTCAGACACCTCGCGTGCCATGTATCATGACTTTTTGGATCGTCTTAAAAAAGCCTACAACGCCGAGAAAATCAAAGGTAAAAAAAGAAGGCAGTTTTCTGGAGACCCACCAACAGCATGAAAGCCAAAAAGGATGTTCTTAGTAGGAAAAGAAAGCATTTCTATCTAAAAGCTAATTCACGCCCATCCTATACTATTCTTTTTTCCCTTCTAAATGATAATAGATGGCGAATTTGGAGCAATGATGTTGGTCAATATTGCCAACGATGGACCAGTGACATTGGAGCTGGACTCTCGCAAGTTTGAATACTTGCCCACAACGCCAGATCCCAAGGCGAACAAAAAGGCAGCTAGCGCCGCTTCAGCCGCCAAGCGTGGTGTCGACTCGAAATTGAACTCCCAGCCATCCTCTCCTGTGGTTCCATCGACTGCACCCACGTCGACTCCCCCAGCTACTGTGGAAGATAAATAATCCTACAGACCCCCCCATTACATTTTAGACTATAGAATTTGCAATAGACTTAATTGTCCCATGTGTGGACAAAACTGTTGATACATTTCAATTGTGCTGCTTGTAAGAACGCTACGGGAAACTCCGGGTATCAGCAAGATATACGGTTCCAAAAAATGTCACAAAGTACAGAACAGAGACCGATGGGATGGTAAAAGAATATATGTTTCTTCTAGACATGCTTCTTTTTATGAGGAATGCAAAATGGGGACAGGAGTAATGATATGGGCATAATATCTATACAGAAAACACACTGTTAAGCTCTGTGAAGGTAGACGGAAGGCACAGCTTAAAGAGTTACAAAAATAAGACGGGGGGGGGGAGAAAGGAAAATTAGTGGCCTCCAGAGACACCAAAGCCAGACTTTTCCTCTTCCTCACGCTGTTCAGCCGTGAGCTCTGCGGGCTTTTCCTCCTTATGAGTCTCCTCCTTATGGTGGTCTTTGTCCTTCTCATAGCCCTCAAGCCGAATATCGTTGAGACCCAGGGCCTCGTTCTGCTCAAAAGTACGCTCGTACTCCTCAATGGTCAGCTGAGGATCAGGCTCGGGAGCATAAAGGTTCTGGAGGTAGCTGTTGCCCAGAGGGTCGTCCAAGATGAGTGTGGCCTTGATCTCGAGCGACATAACTTGCTCCAAACGGTCCAAGAATTTTTTAAAGATGGCGCGACGTTCGGGCTGGTCTTCGGCCTCATGGGGTACTTTGCTCGACAGTTCATCGTGCACTTGGCGCAGCAAGCCCTCGACGGTCGTGAATCGACCACCCAGGGTACCGGCGTTCAACTCAAGGTCAATCTCAGGGATTTCGAGTCCACATGTCTCCGACTTCAGAATATCGCGACTCATGTCCTCAGGATCCTCAATCTTAAGCGTGATCTTCTTACCGCGGTCGGAAACGGGGCCGCCCGCCTTGACTTCGTTGCTCTTGTAGCCACACTCGTCGCATGCGGTCGACATGATAATAACTTCCTTAAAGTGAGGAATGTTAAGCATGTGCATCTTTGTATCCGAGTGAGCTCCGCATGATGAGCAGTTAGCTGGGAACGACAGCACATCTGGCAAGGGCTCATCATCCACCTTTTCGCCACGCGCCTCACGTTCCTTGCGTTCACGCTCCAGATCAGCCTCTGTCAGACCAGCCTCCCACAACTGGCGTTGAGCGTGCTCGCGCATCTGATCTTCCACCTCCTCGGCAGGCAGGGGAGCCTCCTGCTCTTTCTCTTCTTCAGCCTCTTCATCATCAGGAACCGACAGACCAAGAGCCTTGTTTTGGGCACGTGTGCGCATGTACACCTGCAGATCCAACTTGGAATCCAGCTTGGGTGCCTCCAATGATTCAATGTATGAATTTCCAGCAGGGTCATCCAGAACAACTGTAAAAGGTTGCTTAAGATCAATCAGATCCTGAAGCTTTTGAATGACAGCCTCGATCTGGTTATACAGGGCCTCGTCCATATGCTATTTTACAGCAAGAAAACATTGTCACGCATTAATAAGCATTTAACATAATATTGTTGCCACCAAAAATTTTTCTCATGCTGCGGTCCAAACTAGTTACCTTACGAACAGGCTGGTCGGATGAAAGGTCATCAATGACTGTCTGTAAAAGGCCCTCGATAGTGGTAAGATGACCGCGTTGGGCAGGGATCTCAAAGTCGATATCAGGGAACTTGACGACAGCCGAGTCACTCTTGACCAGCTGGCGATTCAGATCGGCCTTTGTGCTGACCTTGCAAGTGTAGATGGAGCCACCGACGGCAACAGCTGCAGCCTGCTGTAACTCGTTTGAGCGATAACCACAGTGAGGGCACTCAAAGGCCATCACAATGACCTCGCGGTAGTGAGGAATGCGTGTCAACAGCAGCTTGGTCGTACCCTAAATATTATACATATTTTTCAGAACAAAGTACAACGACATGATATGGGTTAGTTTGTTATATATTGTAGCTGCGCTTGTCTCCACTACACATTTGAGATAGTGTGAGAAAACATTCCAAGTCGACTTGATAGACATACATTCTCGTGGCAGTTCATGCAGAGAGACTCGATTTCAGTGACCTCCTGATCGCCGTCAATGTCTTGGAAGAGTGGACCATCCTCGGGGGTCTGATCGTTAGCAGTCTTGTCAAAAAGAGCAGTTTTGGCCATTGACTCTGCAAGGGCCTGCTCATGCTCGCTACTGTTGGGTTGCTTGTCAGTCATTAGGAAGTGTGTGAATGAATGTCGATGTGTGAAAAAGAGTCGAAGAAGACTGTGGCAGGGAGGGGGGTTTTCTTTAGATGCTGACCTTCGAGCACGTTCTGTTTGTGCGGCTGTTCAATTTTTTTTTTTGCACCCTCCTTCTGGATCAAGTGTCTTCTCGCCCTTGCCACAGATTTCAAGAATATTGGTACATGTACGTGAAAATTGAACTTAAAAAAGCACAAAAGCGGGAAGGACGCGACTCTTGATCTTCATCTTTCCTCTAATCTGCTTCCTGATCATCAAGGTAAGGTGCATTGAAGTGATATTGTGATTCCTTGTATTTTCTTTCTTTCGTCTACTTTTTTCTATTTTGACCATCTGCACCCCCGGACGTCATCGAACAAAGATGGTGACTTTCGTTTCTATAGCGGATGAAGAGTAACATCCTGTTGGATAGGCTTTTAGGACAGCCGGGACTCGTAAACAAAGCCAGGAGTGGGACCCGCTTTCTTCGGAGGGAGTGGGACCCAGATGTGCTGTGTTCTTTGTGCCAGAGTTCTATATTTCTTCTTTCACTTTCTTTCCTTTCGATGCCCTTCTCTTCTTTAATACCTATCTAACATCACTCACTCTTCTCCTTTAGGTTTGTATCGCAGAGCGTATCGCGAGATCCAGTGGTGCGAATTGGTGTTTTATGTTTTCTGTATTTTTTGTATAATGAGGATTGATTTAAAAACTTCAATAAAATCGAAACCAAAAGTATTCTTCAATGTAGACCACTACAGGCTACTATTACGGCGGTTGTCACTACAATTGACTGTGTTGTTTGTACACTTTGGCTGAATGATATCCGATACAAACTAGCATTTCCAGAGAAAATGGAGCTTTCATATGGCTTTGGATAGGGTGGAGTTGAGGTTGTCAGTGATATATTGAATACCGAATGGCCTGACGATTGAAAGAACAGAGAAAAAGAGCAATCAATAAAGTCTTATGGCAAATCAAGTTCTACATTGATACAGAAATAAATGTGATCTACAGCGCGCATTCTATTATGAGTAAAGCACTGACAATTTCTCTATTGCTTTGGTTCTATCGTCTCAACTGACAAGACCATGACATTTTTTTTCTCGATCCAGGCTTTTCCTATAATGTAGACAAATACAGCAAGGACATTTTGTGCGCCTTTAACGCCGTTCTCTTGTTCTCCGAACACGCATCCATCAAGCGCCATGTATAGTTACCAGTATAATCGGGTCCATGTGGGCATCCCGGAGACTGGTGTTCTCACGGACATCACCAACTTAAATATGGGCAATCATAACAAATATGCACCTGAAATAACGCTGGTCCCTGTCTAACCTTTCATTGCGTGTCAAATAAAAGGTGACTTGCAACTGTCCCGTTTGCCCTAGGCAAGGGTGTGTTATTTTTTAAACGAGGTAGCGGAAATGGACCGTTTCCGTCTTTCTTCCGTTCCAGTCTTTGTTCAATGGCTCAGAGAGTGATCACCCAATTCTAGCGATAGCATTACCTTTGTGATGATAGGTGGAAGACTGATAGTTGAGAAGAGGTGGCGAGAGACCTATAAAAAATCAGGGAACTGCATTATGAGCAAGGAATGTACGAAATTACGGGGCCAGAGACTTTCGTGAGAGGGGAAGGTCGAGGTGTGAGGGCGACAGCGTCAAGGATGCAAGATCAGGGGAAGAAGTATCAAGGTCGGGGTAACTAAAAGAACTAAGGAAGGGGCTCGCAGGAGCAGGATATGGCAAGCATTGACACAGCTACGGTCGTCTTGGTGATACTCGAAGAGTCTCGATGGTGCACAGTGGAGACAGTTGACACAATAAGGATATATCCGTGGCCATTCTGAAAATGTACTGACCAAGACTGGTTGGGGCGATTGGGGAGACGATTGGCAAGATCTGCTAGGGCATAAGTTTTTCTTTTCTCTTTTTTTAACTGGATAGCGGCCTTTTTGCCTGCAAATATGCACAAGGAGAAAGTCAAGGGATGCTGGGCAAATAAGGAGAATGGCTTTCTGATCTATTCACACATGAGAATAGGACCCCTTGATAGTTTAACCCCTTTGACATTCTCAACTTGCTCCTTTTATTCTTTTTATTCACCTAACGGGGTGCAAATGGTTCCACATCATGTATATAAAGAAGGTGCCTTCCCCCGTTCAGAAGCACCAACACATAACCCGCCCCATCCAAAGACTCAGCCCTCCTGACATCATCACCAGTGCCATCACCTATTCCGAGTTTCCACAAGAAGGACTACAGCCGAGTGTTACCTCATCCCATTTTTTTCATTGAAATAGAAAGTATGGAGTCGACTTTCTGTAGTGTTGTATCATGTTTTGCTATCTCTAGAAAAGCTTTTAACACTTAAATCCTCGTAATGGTGTCTAGGCCATGCGGTTCACGATTGTCATCGGCATCGTCCTGTTTATCCAGGCTGTCCGCGCTTTAGAATGTGCAGAAAATAATTTCTGTGTGTGGAGTAAAGATGCAAGAATTACGTATGAAGGAGACGCTTCAGACTGGGGTGACGTGGTGAGATGGAATGACATACAATGGGCCAACCACGCGACAAGTAGACCAGACGGCAAGAATTATGTCAAGATTTATCACGACGTAGAGTATAAAGGCAAAGTTGTCATGTGTTTAGCTCCTGGACAAGAGCCTGAAAGGACCGAAAAGACCCAGTATAAAGGAGCATCTCATCAATGGGTTGAAGCGTGTTAGCAAGAGCAAGAGCTACTCTTTCATTTATAGTCTCCAATTATACTAGGGACTTCGATTTAGAGCAAACGGAGAAAACAAATCATAATCTCTTTGTACCTATCTTATTGCTAACCAAGCAAATATTGATTGGTATTTGGATAGAGGAATTTATGGCGGTAAACTGAAGAGAAAAGAGAAGAGGGGGGCATTGCTTTCTGTGGAAAGGGTTACAAAGAATTGATTAGCAAGGGTGTGGTGGAGACCCGCCACGATTAACAGTAGAATTTTGTCCTTTTTTGGTGAAAGCAGTCCTGCTGGAATGTTATGTTGTTGAAAAAGTGAAAGCGTACTGCAAATACCATTCTGTCTTCACTCCCGTCCTGTCGCTTGCAATGTCTGGTACGAACAATTGAAGCAATTGATTTAGGCATGACATTGCACAACCATAAGCTGAACTAAACATTTGAATTAACTGTGATTGCCAAACGCTCCTTGGTTATTTGTTCATTAGCTATGCTCGCATTCAAGTCTGCTCTAGTGCCTCTAGTGGGCCGAGCATACGTTCCCAAGGTCGGTTTTGGTGGGCTCGCAGCAGCTAAGACAACACTGTCCACCACGACCACACGAAACTCATTCAGTGCATTGCCAATGACCATCCGATCTTTCTCTGTGTCTCCGACAGTAGCAGGCGCTCGGACTCCACGACCAAAAAAGCGCATCGTGAAGGAGCAAAAGCTACAGGCGCTCAAGGAAAAAACCAAAGTAAATCGCCAGTGGACAAAGCTTGATTCACCACTAAAGACGGCTGCTCCTACCTCGGCAACAAAGCGCCCGACAGGAGGCAACTTCAGCAGAAGGGCAACTTCGATCTCGGTGACGTCGTTGCAGCCAGGTTCTCGCTCGCCACAATATGAACATGTGTTTACCCCTGAATCTGTAGGCAAAGCGCTGCCCAAGTCCAAACGTCTTCTGGTCAAGACTGGCAATGTAGGTCGCGATAAGGCTGCGGCAGCTGAGAGGCAGTTGCTGGATGCAGGTGCGATGAAGCGGCAGAGCGGACCAAAAGTACGAGGCTTTGTTCCTGTTCGATTCGCGCTGCAGCCAATAGAATCGGACGTCAAGGTCACCAAGGTGATGCCAAAGTCTCCGCAGCAGAAATCACAGGCACAACACCAACAGCCACGACATGCAACATCCATTGATAACGAGCCAATCTTTGCAGAGACGAGTCAGGAGAGTGTCGAAGAGTTGACGAAGCGTGTGGGTGAAGTTCGATTCGAGACCATGGGATTGCACCCGATGGTACAAAAGGGATTGTTGGAGCTACTAGCCAAGACTGCACCGACTATACGTGGTCAGGCCACAGCTAGCAGCAACGAGGAGATACCAACATCAATAATTAAGCCGACAGAGATACAAGCCTTAGCGATCCCGGCGGCGATCGATCCCAATCGCAAGTCTCCCTACACACTATGCGCAGCCCACACTGGATCTGGCAAGACTCTCGCATATTTGGCGCCAATATTGCATGATCTTAAGATGCAGGAGGATGCGGCGTTGATGGAACAACTGAATAAGGCTGCTTCGAGTAATAGTGGTGTTAATGGAGGCGTGTCAGATGAAGAGTTGCAACGTAAGGCGCTGAATTCCGTCCGACTGTTCTACCAACCCCGCGCTGTGGTTTTGCTGCCTTCGCGCGAATTGGTACTCCAGGTCTCAGAGACTCTCAAGCAGTTGTCGCACACAGTCAAGCTCCGCACACTGGCGATTGCCCATCCTATGAAGCCCCGCGATGTGTTCTTGCGGCTTGGGCAAGGTCCAGTCGATATCGTTGTGGCCACGCCTGCAAGCTTGACCGATTATCTGGCTAAGGAGTCAGGGGACAGTAAGGGTCAGAAGGGTCATCCTTTTGTGAATGGTCCTTCGGGGAAGGAGCGAAAGATTGGAGGGGCTGCAGCCACATTGGCGAATGAGGACAACAACTTGATGAGGCTGGACAGTCTGCAGCATTTGGTGATTGATGAGGCTGACACGATGTTTGACCGTGGATTTGAAGAGGATGTAACAAAGATTGTCAAGATGGCCAAGGATGCGACACGCCATAATAGCAATGGCCGCCCAACCCGAATGACAGTTGTGTCAGCGACGCTCCCAAAGAAGATTGCCGAGCAACTGGAGAAGCTAATGCCAAACATGCTGAAGATCACGACACCATCGTTGCACAAGTCGCTGCCCGGTTTACACCAAACGTTCCTAGATCTGAAGCCGTATTTCGGCGACAGGAAGAAGGCTCTTCTTGATATCCTGGCTAACCAGCAGCGCTCGAAGCAACACCGCCGTGACAACACCTTGGTGTTCTGCAACACTAAACATTCATGCGAGTTACTGTTTGACGCGCTTCAGGAGAAGAAGCTACCAGGATTGGTGGGAGTCTTGCATGGCGATACGAAGGCACGCGCAGAGATGCTGGGTGAATTTACATCATCAGTGTCTCCTAACAGTACTTCATCAAAAGAAAAAAAAGCAGGTGGAGGAGCAGGTCCGGTAGGCAAGATTCTCATTACGACCGATATCGCGTCACGCGGTATTGACACGACAATGGTTCAGCATGTGATCTTGTACGACTTCCCTACAACCATCGTCGACTACCTGCATCGTGTAGGGCGGACGGCGCGCGGTGGGCTTGGAGGTCGTGCCACCAGCTTAGTTGGCCGCAAGGATCGAAACCTCGCCGAGCGCATCATGCTTGGCATCCGTTATGGCAAGGTTCTTTCGTAGTATAATATTACTTATTACTATTTCCATAGTTTCTTTTGCATTTCTCTTGTATACTACTTTTTCCACAAAATAGAGGTTACATTTCAAGCACCATGTCATAGAATGCCCAAGCCACCAAGACACTCAAAAAAACTCTTGTTCGTGTTCGTATTATGGTTCAGCAAATCCGTTGCTAACAAAGATCAATTTTGTCAGTCAATTCGTATCATGGGACTCAAGCGGTTCTTTCGTTTCGACATCCTCGAAGGAAAATACTAATCAAGCTCTAGCTAAGAGGTATCAAAACGATACGTCGCTGAAGTCATGACTGACATTGCGGACAATGATCTCTAACGCACCAAAGGAGAAAACCATACAGGTTTGGACATCATATCTTCACTGCATGCCAAGCTTGACCACGCACGCAAAAACTGCGTGATACGTAGTATGTCCATCACAGAAAAGATGGCACCTGTGCAAGAAAATTCAAGCCGATTATGTATTTACAGTCATTGAGGAATCGCAAAGGAGGTGTGGGGTACTTGTACGTCTGAGACTTGAGTAACTCCTCACATCCTTAATCACGTTAGTATTTGTAACTGTTATTCATTTTAACAAACTCATCAGTTGCTGTCTACGTTGAATGCTTCGCGCACGTGTGTCTTCTGCGGCTAGTACATTTGGTGATGCGGATAAGCGCCGGTAGTGCTCTTCAAGGCGTGGTCTATACTCGTGCAAAAACTTATTGGAAGTATCACAAAGTTCACCAGTAACCTCATCGTAGAGAAGCGCGAAGCTGTGAAGGACAATACCTGTAACACACTACTTGACAACCTTGGTCAAATCTTGTTTACTTTCAACCTTTGAAGGAATTCTTCTGAGGATTTGAGTCCTGTTCTTGAGATCCCTAAAGGTGTTCTCGATGAACATGTGGGCTTTTGTCTGAATGTCGGTGAACACCATGTTTGGGGTTCGGACAAATCGCATTCCTGAAAGCCAGTGATGACTCTTGACCGTACAGGATAGCCACAGTCAGCAACAAGGTATTGATCATCGTCAAAAAAAATAGACAAGGATAGTGTGAGATTTCGGTGAAGTCGTAGGCCGTAGAATCGCTGCTCTTTGCGGGATATCCAGTCTGGAAGAGTCGGGTGTGCTTTTAGTCATCGCAGACGATCGTGGCGCCGCCCACGGCATACTCACGTCTGTGAGTATTCCACACTTCCGTTTGAAAAGAGGGTGATGTGCCAAATGGGAACGACGTACAATCGATGACCCCGATACAGCCTGAGAGTCTGATGGTAGCAAAAGCCTTGCTGATGGTCTGCCTCTCTGCCGCATCGGGCCACACGATGAACTTACGCACAAGACTTGCTATTGCCTCGATGCAATGAGAAGTATACAAAGTGATGGACTCTTTGGCACAACCCGTATGAAACATTATGGAATGTTTCGAATGTCCTTTGGCTATTCTTAAGAGGGGCCATCTTGAGCTGATCTGGAACCGGTGCTTGATGTCTTCCAGTTGATGATTTCTGGAAGACATGGTGGTCCTTAATCAGGTTAACTAAAGTGTTGAACTGGGCTGGATATAGCTCCAGAGTTGAGTTGAAGTACTCAGGCGAGTAATCTTCGAAGACTCTGTCCATGAGGCCATTTGAACGAGGTGTTGGTGTCGAGGAACGGTGTAGCGCTCAGATTGGATCCATTCGATTAGGGTGAGGATGTCGATAAGAGTGGTTGAGTCTGGATCACATAGCCCAAACTGTAATTCTTCGTGGTAGACAACTGCAAACACCACCGCTAATAGACAGAGAAATTGGAGTACAAGCTGTCTAGGAGTGGTGTATTCTCTTGGCATAATTTAGATAGAGAATGTTGCTTATTACTATGCAAGCGAGAGAATAACACAGCCACTACTGTGTGTTGATGTTGTTTTTTTGACCCTCCTCTAGTCTAGTCTAGAATGTAATCTCCAACAAAATGTTGGAGTGACGAAAATGGGCGGACCGAACCCACAAAATTTGATTGGGATTAACTTTTTGATTGGCCAGTTGGATGAATTAGATCGCTCAGATCCTGAAATCTAATATGGAAACGTTTTGTGAGCAGGAGTATGCATCACTTTAAAAAGGACGCCAATGGACGTTAGTTGATGTTCGAGTAACATTTGTTCTTCTATTCATTCAACATGGATGTGGCGGAGCTTGCTCATGCATTTGCAGACCCGAAGCAGGACAAGCATTTTGAAATTGTACAGCGCGTACAGGAGCTAATGGGCCAAGGAGTAGACGTGTCGTCACTCTTTCTTCCCATGGTCTCGGTAAGCGAAATACGCATACGTTTCTGCATTTTACGCGCATTTGAAGACATTTACAAAGCGCAGATATAAATCGTTTTATAATTCTACTGGATGTATATCGAAAAAAGAATAGTCCGCTTCCACACGCGACATTCCGACAAAGAAGGCAGCCTTTAATTTTCTGAAAACTTTTGGATATCAAAATGAGGAGATGTGCATCCTTGGGATCAATACCTTACATCAAGACAGCGTAGATCCTGATCCGGTTGTTCGAGCGCTGGCTCTCAGGACCCTGTGTTCGCTGGGGTAAGAATGTTGAGCTGTTCCTCTCAAAAGTATGAAGCTTGTCCAAAATTTCCTATTAACGTTTTATTCATTTTTCTGATTTTTCCGACGCACAGTCAGAGGAATGTGCTAAGGTTCATGTTACAACCTCTCTACAAGGGACTAAGGGATAAGAATGCACATGTTCGCAAGACAGCCGTCATGGGATGCGTATCCGTCTATGAGCTCGACCCACTTTTTGTTCTTGGTAGGTTATATAGTTGTTCTTTCGCTTGTTGAGTTTGCATTACTTAACCTGTTCACTCTTTGTATTTATGATAACATGTTATTTATCGCTTTTCCAACAGAGAGCAACATAGTAGATTACCTTTACCAACTCATACGTGATCGAGATGGACAGGTGGCTGTGAATGCCATTCAGGCATTAGAAGTCATTCTTAAGGACGAAGGGGGACTTGTCCTCAACCAGACAATGGTTCGCTACTTGCTTGGGAGATTTAAAGACTGGACAGCTGGTCAGCTTCTTGTTGTTTTGGGTATTTTGTGCCGATATCGACCCGAAACGGACGACGAGATTTATGATATCATGGTAATGGGCTGCTTGCATGGTCAAAGAAATTTGTGAAGGTGGGAGTGTTAAAGTATTTAATTATAATATGTGCTGTATTCCCCCTCTTTTATCTCTTCTTAGAATGATATTGATGCTGGACTTCAGCATTCATCGCTAGCAGTCCAAATGGCGACACTCCGCTTGTTTATCTGGCAAACCCAAAACTTGAATGAGATCCAAGATCAGGTACAACAGACAATTTTTGGTAAGATACAAAAGAACTATGCCATAGGACAATGATATGGTCACCCGTTATTGTTGTAGTCACCCATTCTGTGTAGGATCCCAGTGTTAATACGTATATTCTACCAAACACATTATGGTGTTATGTCATCATCTATCTTCTGGGGTGGATCTAGAAACTCTTACCAAGCAATTGAAATCGCCATTACTTGAGGTGGTATATGCCACACTTGACCATATCAAACTCATGGTTCAGCAGTCTATCTCGTTTTACGAACAAGAAGATTCTCTTATCGAAACCATTTTTTGCAGGTATTTTGGATCTCTAGCCTTGAATTATAAGCTTTAAGATTCGAAGAATCCATGCTGTGAAATTTTAGATATTATATACTGACACGCTCTTTTTATTGCTATTGATCACCAGCGAAGAGGATCCAACGGAAATCAGATCGATCAAGATTAGTATTCTTGGAGAGATTGCCACTCGCGCATCGAGTCCAAAGCTGATACATACCATCATTCGGGAGCTCTTTCGATATTCAACATTTCAGCGCAAGAGCAACGCATCCAGCACAAGCAAATTTCAATACTCAGTACCTGGCTCACAAAAACAGCAACATCAACGACTCAGTCGGAATGTATCATATGTTACGGATGCGCAGGTATCGACCTCCTGTCATGCCATCCGTGTCCTTGGTTCTATAGGGGCATGCAAAGCTACTTTCGCACCAAGCCGAGGCCCAGCAACAGAGGCTTCGTCGTCGATACACACTACTGAGAACAATAAACACCATGGCTCTGATGATACCCATAGCGATACATGGAAATGGGCCATGGAGGCACTGTTTGAAGCAATTTCATATGTGTCAGGACTCGATATTGTAGGAATGGCGTCCAGCACTGAGGGCTCATTTAGTCCTAAGGCACCGGCACCGCAGTTCAGAGATGCAGACGCGGAGAGAGTCCTCTCTGCTGCTATTCTTGCGACAGAAGGTAATGTCAAGCATCCTTGAATCGGAAAACTATAAGGGTGGTTTTATTACATGGACTTCATATTCATCTGAATAGGAAACTCTTTTGTACCTTTTTCAAAAAAATAGAATGTTGGCAGGCGCGATTCGACTTTCAACTAAGGGCTAATGCACTATGTAAATCGGGAGGGATTCTATCGGCACTGCAAGTAAAAGCATTTGGATCGATTCTGCTCCGCCACCTAGATCAAGACGAGCTAGACCGTCAAACGAAGAAGAACAAACCACTCCGCACTAGTTATAACGACAATTCATACTCAGGTATCACCAAAGGTGGCATTGGACTTCACCCAACCATGTCAACATTGTCATTAGCCTCGTCGTCAATTACAAATCAAGAGGAAGATGGAGACCTTGATCCTTACATATCATCGGAAAACACCATTGGCGGCTTATCGAATCTTGCAAGAGCTGCAGGGATCCGTATCCTGATGATGGAGGAGGCACTCGCGCAACAATTCCTAAAACGTCAGATTTTGTCCAGCAAGAAGGATTCTCCTGAGCGACAGCGGCGGCAAGCAGCATGGGACAAGGGAAGGGAAATGCGAGAAATGTATGCGACACTGTTACAACAACAGGTGCAAGAAATGGTGCAGTTGGTCGCTCGACAGTGCCGCCTGCGAAGGTCGAAGAGTGGCTACCTTCGGCGACGACTGCTTGCAGATGGAAACCGTCCTTTTTCATTCTCGAAGTCTGACTCCAGTAAGAGTGGGGGAGATGCTCTCACAAGTGGACAGAGTCAGGTTGCAAAGGTTTTTGAGGAGACTCGATACCTTCAATTGGCAGTGCTTAAACTCGCTTGTTCACTGGTAGCCATGAGCTTCGACGCCAATATCCCTGTTCGTCAATTACAGATACAAGATAGGGATATTGGTGAAGGGAAAGATCAGCTGAAAACTCTAGCCTCCGGAAACACTTGTCTCGAGGACATTGGTTTGATGGAATCAGTAGTGGCAACTTTAAGCTACGATGCAGTTGTGGTCAAAAGGCGCCTGTCGATCCTAGAATTTTTACTTGAGACGCTCCTTTTGCCTGATAGTAACCAGACAGAGGAGAGCACTATGTATGTCGCAGATCCAGTCTCCAGGGATGTGCGGGATCGTGCTCGATGGATCCGGCAACAGTACTACATACCCATCTCGGAGGCAAAACTAGGCCAGGATGCTCAAGGAGACAATGAGTCGCCATCATTGTTGACATCATCTTCGTCGCCATTTAAGGTTGTGAATGCGCTTGTGCAGCTATATGGCGTACCTTGTCAAGGAAACCGTGTCGGAAATCAAGATGGCAGCGATCGTCGTGAACCTGCAACTGAAGAGCCACATGTTCCAATGAACTTACTTGAGTTGGAGAACAAGGATCGACTAGTGGAACATGCATTCAATACTATGGCCATACAATTGTTATAAAGTGTCATAATATACAACCTTTGTATCCAGTGTTGGTAATGAATATAAAAAATATAATTCAGCCTGGATCGCTCTTGTGAACGAGCAGATGTATCTTGAAGCAGTTCCTCCCGGTACGAGGGATGAGCCTAGGACTACACAAAGGTTTCCAGTAACGATGGCGGACACAAAGCATAGTGTTTCATGAATATGGTAACGATATTTGAGGTTGTGGTCACAAAACACACTAGAAGCTCTCCGCCAACGGTGTGTCATGCTTTGTAGCGATAATTTTTATTGTCCTATACGATATGTTGATCTGTTACTCATAGGCCGAATGGGTAAGTTTCGTCTCCCAAGAAGACGTGTGGCTCTTTGCGGTCCATGGCCCGTACGGCTGTCGTGTCTTTGAACCAAATATAAGCATCAAACTGTTTGGGCAAGACGGCATCCGAATAATGACTCCAGCGTTCGGTCTGTGGGCGGTAGATGACACCAATGAACCGTTCAAGCCGTGTCTCCATGAGTGCCTGTCGAGCCTCAGATTTCTGACGCAGGTCAAGCACACAACGGGGCAATCCACTCTCATAAAACAACCGCTCATAGCTACCTTGAATCGATGGTAGCACATCCATAATCTCCATATCTATGTCCCATTCGTGTGCAGCCGCGACCGTGCCCGTGTGGGTGCCGCAACCGATGATGGCGACATTGTCGACGCCAAAGTGCTCGCGGCACAGCTGGCCAATGTTCAACTCACCCCGTTCCATACCCATTCCTGTGTACCGTGCATCTCCGACATGGCTGTTGTGGGCCCAGACGACGACCTTGCTCTGTGGGCCGCGTGCCTCGAGCACACGGCAGAGAGTCTTGAACATGTGGTTGTCGCGCAGATTCCAGGACCGTTCATCACTAATGTAGATAGATCGATAATAGGCTTCACTGTCGTGCACAAGTTGTGCATTCATCTCGGCATCGAGAAAGTCGTCTTGGTCAACTTGGTCACTGCTGGTACTGCCATTTTTCATGATTCTATTCATTATCTCAAGACGTCGCTTGAGCATGTCCTGTAGGACTTTAACCACTTCCTCTCGGCAAGGAGCACGGCCAAGCTTAAGTGCAACTAAGCCATACTGTGCTGGGTTGTGGATCCACGGCAGGAGGCATCCATAACGTTTGCGAGCTTCGCTTGCCTGTTCGGGATCCACCTTATCCAAGTACTCGAGCACAGCCTGAATAGATGCTCCAAGGCTATAGAGATCCAGCCCACAGATCGTGACCATGTCTTTTTTGGGTTTAGATGCGTTGAAACGATGCAGCCACTCGAGAAATCGCTGTACCTCCCGATTGCGCCACATCCAGCGAGGAAACCGCTGAAAAGCGTCGAGCGCTGTGGTAGACGTGATCTTGTTAGGGGTGGTTGTATCCTGGTGGCGCACAAATTCATCCAGCGCATGCGCGTCTGGCCAGTCGGCCTCAGCTGCAACAATGTTAAATCCATGGTGCTCAATCAAACGTTGAGTGATTGCAGCACGAGCCTCGTAAAACTCGGAAGTCCCATGTGACGCATCACCAATCTATAACAATTTCCGTAAGAAGACAGCCAAAATGAGTGTCGACGTATATATGCATGTATGATATTTATCAAATCATGTAAGTGTTCTCATATGCAACATTCGCTGCCTTAGTGTCAGCATACGAGGACGATGCGAGCATTGGCATAGTGATCAAACTTGGACGTGAAAGAGGGATCGTGGATCTTTGTAAACTCTTCAGCGGCTGTTTTTATGAACCGACTAACAAGTCTTTGCTTCTGGACAACCATTGAAGTGTGGGTGTGCGAGCAGAGAAATTCTGAGGGTGTAGCTATAGAGAAAGTGAAGCAAGGAAAAAGTGGGTAGCAAAGACTAAAAGCACATCCAAAACAGCACCTATTAAGGCCCGTATGATGACGACTTGACGATGCTTTCCTTGTTTTATTTTTAATGTGAAACTAGGCAGTCTCTGACCTAGGTTAGGGAGTTTGAACTTGATCAAGAGGCTGCTCACCTCACTCGACCGTAGCCTCGGGTTTGGCGCCTTCGCTGGACTCGCCTTTAAAGTACTTGTACCACATGACACCCTCGGCAGTGGCGGCAATCACAAAGCCACCTGCAAGCAGGGCCTTGGTCGTTGGTCCCAGTTCAGAGAGGCTGGGTAGCTTGAATTCGTCCGGTGTAATGGGAGGAGGCTTAGGCTTTATTGAATAGGCACGGTGGACTAGACGCGAGACAGGAGCAGTGCGCATCAAGCGCCCTGCACGGAGGATGGAAGCCATGGAATTTTTTGTTCTTTGTAGGATGGAAGAGTGGAGAGGTTTTGTGTGAGGTTGTAGTAGCGATGGTTCGGTTCTTCATTTGAACATGAAGATTTATACAGGCTGGAACTTGCCTTTGGGCTCATTTTACATCTCAAGGAGGCTGACGGAATTGTTGGATGAAGAGAGCAATATTGACAAATAAAGGAAAAAGAGTACGAATTACCACAAAAGGACGAATAAACTTTTTTGCCTTTCGTGGTATGTAGCCTGCGCAATTCCCGTATAAATTTGATTCTTGTGATGTATCGTGAATGGAGATGTTCATTGCCTTACTTGATGTCTGTCGGACTATATCCAAAGTGTAAACGAATATTGCAATAAGCAATGGCCTTTCCTCGTGACCCATCGCTCTACACCAGCAATTGTGGTAATTTTTTTTGCGCAAATTCAGCTGCCTGCAAGTCGTCCACAAAATACACTTCGTCAGTTTTTACCATTTTGGCTAAAGGGCTCATATTCTCCCAGAAAGACAAATTCCATAAATTTGGTGTAGCCTACTCTTGAGTGATAATAGACATTTAAAACAAGGCAGCGAGCACTCCAGTTTCCACCACAACAGGCTGCCAAAGCTAAAACTATCCAGTCTCTTTACCACTCTATACTCTCTACTCTATCTCATAAAAAAGGTCATGTCAGTCATCACAGCTACTACTCGAGCTCTTCGTTCCTCGAATATCGTTCGAGTCACTGCTACTGGCGTTCGTTCATACTCAGCCGCAGCGACATCAACTACTACCACCATCGCTCTTCAGCAAGCCCAGACAGGTGCTTCTAAGTCCTGGACCACCAAAAGAGTTGCCCTCGTTTCGGCTGTGTCTGGTTGTGTTGGTTTCGACATGTGCTTCCTCTACTACAACGTGGGTCCTGGAAGCAAGCAAACTACTCTCTCCGGTGCCTAGAGTAAAACAATGCCTTGGGATCCCATGCTTTCCTTCCTTCGCCCTTTTCTCCCCACATTTGTATACGTAGATTACATTCCTGAGGGAATCCGTGTATAATAAAAAAGTGAGGATACACTTTTTTATGGTAGACAAAAGTTTAAAAAGATATTTAGTTGCTACTAGACGGTGCTATAGAAGAAATCCAGATAATATTGAGATGCAAAGAAGCATCAAAAGGGCAGAGTGTGAATGACTAATGAAGGAGCCTTTAGTCCTTTATTCTTGGCTGGGCCTAGGAGGAAAGCCATTCCCCCCTCTCCTTTCCTCTCCTACTTATGAGTAGAGCTCACAGACTCCACAGGAGGACAACCGGCCGAAGGCTCATTGCTGAATCTAGTCTCGAGAAAGACTTTAAGAATGCCATCTCGTTTGGCATCAAACATCTTGTAGACCTCAACAGTGTCCTCAAGTCGGAATCGGTGCGTCAAAATGGCTGTGGGGTCAAACTCTCCTTTCTCAATATGATTGAGGCACTGAGACCAGTAGCGCTGGATAGGAGCTTGGCCACATCCAATGACACGCAGACCCTTCTCCATAACACCACCGATGAGAAAGTGGTTAGTATAGGCGGCGTAGTCGGCAATGATCGAAATGGTGCCAAACTTGCGTGTTGAACGAATCATCTCGTTCAGCACCTCGCTTGTATCGGTCTCGAGTCCAACGGTGCGTTCCACTTTGTGCAGGAAGCTCTTGGCATAGCGGAAACCCGCACAGTCGATGGTCACGTCCAGGCCGTGAGGCATCATCTCATTAATCTTGGCGGAGACATCTGTGTCGTGGTCAAAATTGATTGGCTCGGCGTCCCAGCGGAGCCTGGCCATCTCGAGACGCTCGGGGATGTTGTCAACGACGATGATGCGCGAGGCTTGGGCTACGTTTCGGAGCCACTGGACAACATTCAGGCCAATGGGACCTAAGCCCCACACGCCAACGGTTTGGCCTGGCTTAACGCCGGCCTCGCAGACGGCATGGTAGGATGTCGGCACAATGTCTGATAGGAAGAGGGCCTTTTCATCGCTGAGATGCGGTGGTACCTTGAGCAAATTGTTGTTTGCAAAGAGAATGCGCGCATACTCTGCTTGACCGCCAGAGAAGCCACCGAGGAACTATTGCAGGAAAATTAAAGAGAGGTTGAGATGAGTGAGACAAAATAAAATTTAGCAAGGGCCACATGGATAGTACAATGTTAGAAAGTGAAACCAGTGGAGGGGAACAAGATTAGATCACGAAACAAAAAAAATTCGTCACGGCAGAATGACATACGTGAGAATATCCAATCACTCCACTAATACGATGACCGTAGAGCTTCTCCATGACCTTGCTGTTGTTGCTCATCTCGCAGGCTGTATAAAGCGTCTGTTTACACCACTTGCAATGGCCACAGGCAATGTTGAACGCAGCCACGACGCGGTCGCCAGGCTTGACCATGGTGACCTTTGGGCCACATTTTTCGACTATGCCCATACATTCGTGGCCGAGGATTTCGCCCTCCTTCAACTGGAGGATCTCACCGTGGTAGAGATGCAGGTCGGAGCCGCACACAGTCGAGCCAGTGACACGGATAATCACATCTTCATCGTCAGTAATATCTGGCACCGGCACGTGCTTCATCTCAAGATGATTCTTGCTTTTCCAGGTGCACGCCAACATCTCTGCTGACAGAGTGTTCTGCAGGTCTTCGTTCGTAGTAGCTGTTGGAGCCTGCCCTACAGCCTTTTCAGTCGACATCATTTTGTAAATATAGATTTTTCAAGTGAGAATGAGAGAGTGGGAGTAAACTAGAAACGATAGTAGAGTGGGAATAGAAATAGAGTGTAAAAATGGGATTGATAGGGGGATAAGAGGCTTTTAAAGTTAATCATGGATACGAAGTCTTGACGCGAGAGTGATCAAATTGCTTCGGCAAAGTGGCTGCTTACGCGCTCGTTAGTCCAAGTTTGAGTTTCAGATGTCTAGCGAGTTTGAGACTTACCTGACATGACTAGCTGCTTCTTTTCTATACCTTTATGATAGACGGGTGTTAGAGACGGGTGGTAGCCTTTGCGTCATGCTTAACACTTCTTCAGTATTCAAAACGCTCTTGACTACTAACAACTCTGTATCCATCAAGGATGCATTCGCTCGTGAAGACTTGACCTTTCCGTGAATATGCAACATCCTTTTGAAAGAGCAACTCGCCACATTACTGTCCGTAACTGGTACCCTCAAAAGCGAGTGCCGAGTATTTATTATTCATTACAGTTGTATGATCACGCATTGCAGTGGACGGTTGTACGGAGAATGAGCCTAGGAAATATGCCTCAATGTGTGCAATGAGGTGCTTGATGACCTGTTGACTTGTATATTCAATTATGAAAAGCTGGGCAACTATAGGAAGTTATGTCATTCTAAGTCCAGCAGTTGTCAAGGAATTTGAAAGCCTAGGCGCATGTCGTTGGCTAGGGGCATTGGGGAGGGACGACTTTTATACCTGAATCTACCAATCAACTAGCAGGCGAATCCGATACTGCATCGTTTTTTTTATTCACTACCTTAACATCCTGGGGCACCGTGCTTCAACCCTAGACGTAACGATATTAGTTTCCATAGGGAAAGAATGGGCCGTATTTAGCTTTCAAGCCATTGTGGTTGCCTTACAAACAAGATACATGTGTAACCACCTCATGATACAAAAAAGTGCGCTCGTAATTGTGGTATACAGCAAATCGATAGTAGTGATTCCATCTTCGTTAAGTTGGTGAAAATGAAGGGGCCAGCTTGTCCATACATGATTATGTCAGTGCTGTTCCATGACACCACACGTAGAACTCATGCTTGACTTCCAAGTAACTTGCTGGGAGTGAGAGTATGTGTAGATTCGAGTAGAGAAGTGGATAATGATATGAGAGATGAAAAGGTGCCAACTTGGACGTCGATTTCGCAATAGTCATAGGTAAGAGGATCCAGTTTACGAATGTCATTAAAGCTCCAAAACGTCAAACCTGCAATGTGAATGGTATGTGATCTTGGTCGTTAGTTTGTGTGATGTTGAAAGAGAGATGGGAACTGAAAACGGAATAAAATAGTGTTGCACAAATTTCTCATGCATCAGAATCCCATTATTTTCCAAACAGACACTAAGCGGAGCCCCCAATCTCTCCTCGGGATGAAGTTCTTGACAAACTTAAATTCCAAAGGGTGGGAATAGGCTTGTTATTTCTCCTCTTTTCCTCTTTTCTCTTTTCGCTACCTTTATCTATCCTCTCTCTTTCCCTCTCTCCCATAATTGCTATTCCATAGGTGCTCTTCTTCATGGTATGAACCTGGCATGTCTTTTTCTTTATTTACGTAAAGTTCACTGAACTAGGTCCACAAGCGCTTACACACATTTTCTTGTAGCAATCTGAACAATCCCTCTTGGTCCTAGGAAATCCCCTCGGGTCGGGTGCCTTTGGATCTGTCTATGAGGCTCGCTGGGGATGCCAACAATGTGCCGCAAAGATGTTCTTCCGCACCCAGTCCGATCAGTACGAGAGAGAGATTCAGAAAGAGATCACGGTCTTACAGAAGCTCCGCCATCGTAATATCGTCCAGTTCTATAGGACGCACAAGCAAGATAATTGCATCTACCTCATCATGGAGCTTGCCGAAAAAGGTACTCTCAGCAAGGCCATCAACAAAGGCTTGTTGGATTGGCCGGACAAGAAGCGAATTGCTCACGAGATTGCTCGAGGACTAGAGTACATCCATCAAGAGGATGTTCTGCATCGCGACCTCAAGAGTGCCAATGTGCTCCTTACGAGGCATATGGAGGCTAAACTGGCTGACTTTGGACTTGCCCGGATTCGATCCACTGTGAGTAACAGTCTATCCATGTCATCTGCAGGAGGAAAAATCACTGGAACACTAGGGTGGATTGCGCCTGAGCTTTTTGAAGCTGACAGACCTCCCTACTCTACAAAGTCGGACATTTATGCACTCGGTATGGTCATGTGGGAGATGGCGGCGAATTGTACACAGCCCTACAAGGATCAAGATAATGGAGTGCTGATCGCCTTACATGTCAAAAGTGGTGGTCGTGAGAGGCTACCTGATGATACACCGACCGACTATCGCAAGTGGGTTGAGCGTTGCTGGCACCAGGACCCCAACCAGCGACCGCATGCAAGCGAAATGGTCTTGGTGAGTGATCAGCAAGAAGAAAGCGACGATGATGACGATGATTATGTTCCTATTTCGCTTCCCTTCAGCGACGACGAAATTTCCCTGAGTACAGAGGGTAAATCGGTCACCATGAGCCATTCCAACATGGATACTGCTTCTGAGTGTTTACCACAAACCGATGATGATGTTGTCAAGTACTTTTGCAAAGAGGCTCAACAAGGCAACGGGGATGCACAGCTTTTTCTGGGATGGATCTACCGTCATGGTGCAGAGGCGATCAAAAAGAACATAGGAGGCTCGATATGGTGGTATCGCAAGGCGGCAGGGCGAGGGAATGCCACGGCACAGCTCATACTTGGAGAGATATACGAGAATGGTGAAGGCGTGGATGTGAGCGATGTCGAGGCGTCGACATGGTATCGTAATGCAGCAGTCCATGGAGTTGCCAAAGCACAATTCAAACTGGGGGGAATGTATGAAGAGGGTCGTGGTGTACAGCAGGACGATGTTGAAGCCGTCCGATGGTACCGTATGGCAGCAGATCAAGGACAGAATGATGCGCAGGTCAAGATTGGAACATGGTACTCTCTTGGTCGTGGAGTGGATCAAGACGACGCCGAGGCGGTCAAGTGGTACACCAAGGCAGCAGAACAAGGGAATACAGATGCACAGAAAGACCTTGGGTCGATGTACGGAGCTGGACTTGGAGTTGAACAGAGTGATGTCGAGGCAGTGAAGTGGTACACCAAGGCAGCAGAACAAGGGGATGCAGTCGCGCAGAGAGACCTTGGAATGATGTATCGAGAAGGAAGAGGTGTCGATCAGAGTGATATCGAGGCAGTGAACT